>JBBPCZ010145821.1:0-19545 GCA_037974445.1 Brycinus macrolepidotus | reverse complement strand
GAGGACCTTTTATGACTCTGTAGTGGCATCAGCCATCTTTTACGGTGTGGTTTGCTGGGGCAGCAGCATCTCTGCTGAGGTCAGAAAGAGACTCAACAGGCTGATCCGGAGGGCCAGCTCTGTTCTAGGATGGCCTCTGGACCCAGTGGAGGCGGTGAGTGACAGGAGAATGGTGGCTAAGCTGTCGTCCCTGTTGGAGAACATCTCCCACCCCAAGCAGGAGACTCTGACAGCACTGAGCAGCTCCTTCAGTGGAAGGCTGCTTCATCCACGATGTGAGAAGGAGAGATTCAGAAGGTCTTTCCTTCCAACTGCTGTCAGACTGTACAACAAAGTCCTTGCAGATGACCACACATACATAGACTAACAAACACACACATCCTATACACCATGGTGGTTTCTCTTATGTGCAGTATTACTTGAGTGCAATTTTTCTGATGCAACATGTGCAATTTTTTGGGTGGAATATTATTACTGGGCGAAATGTGCAATTTATAATGTGCAATTTTTCTGGTGCATTATTGCTGTTTTTGTCAGTGCCTGTCACTCCATTGTGTACCTGTGTGTATATATATCCACAGTGTTCTTGCATATATTTATATATCCACTCTGTACATATATACGTACATATACTCATTGTGTACATACATACATATATGTATCTAAGTTTACATATACATATATATTTTCCAATACACACGTCCATATTTTATATTTCTAGACTGTATAGTGTACATTTTATACTGTACTGTTAGTATAGTTTTTATTCTATTCTATTGATTTTTAATTTTCGCTGCTCTTACCATTGTTCTGCCGTGACAATGCAAATTTCCCATTTGTGGGACTAATAAAGGTTTATCTTATCTTAACTTTCTGTGAGGGAGCTGGTAAAAATGTGTAATTGTGCAGGTTCACCAGGAGGGGGAGACAAATCTCCATTAGCTTTACATGAACATTGTGTTTGGTATTTTCTTATAAAAGCCATTTTCTTGATTTTGCTCTTTTCTGTCTCGGCCTGTGAGGGAAGGCCTCCACATCAGTTTTTGGGATCGTCCCTCCTTTCTGTTTGAACAGAAGTCTCTTTCAGCAGCTGATCTGAAAACCTGACTGATTATATGTTACCCAGTGGATTGTCTGTCTGCTTCTGACTTCCTTGGGGGTTTTATGAGACAGTGAACATCAAGCATGCCTAGCTTTTCTCATGAGGCTTTTAGGACCTACCTGATCTCTTCAGTGGCTTTTTTTGTGCTCAAAACTTGGCCAGAAGGCGAGAATTTAAATTAGGCCTGTGATCTAAACACGGCTCAAACTGCAGCTTCTGCCACTTAACAGCTTCCCAGCCAATAAAGCAGCAGTAATGTGGTCTGGAAGTTCTCCAGCTCCACATATGCAAAGTCATAAACTGGTCACAATAGTGATTTACTTTGGCAGTTGAACATTAGGTCACTAGTTAGAAACCCATCACTCATTACCAGTGTTGGTAGTAACAGACTACGGCTAATCTGTGTAAACAGATAATAAAAGACAGTCTTTACAATCAGAGTACAATACATTTTAAACTGCGTAAATGAATTGCAGATTTGTTTAAATCATGCTAATTGGCAACTACTAGCTTTCATTCGCTGTTAGCCACATATGCATGTTTGGTTAAGCTGTTCATTAATGGAAAATTCTGCAGATTTTTCTAAAATTTCCTAATTTAGTGTGTGAACAAGCTCATCCAGAGTGGGTTTAATATGAAACGGTTCATTGTAGAGACTCTTTACAGTGGTGAATGGAACCAGACGTCTCCAACACAAATACAGCCATTTTATTGACTCCCAGTGAAGCTCTACATGTCTCTGAGTGTTTATATGGATGTTGATGATGGTAAAATAGTGGAGAATCTGAACTAAATCACTTTTCTTTGGGGACTATTTTGCCTCACAACGCCCTGTATGTATCCCTCCACCATGAAGGGGTTTAGTTTTAGGACCAAAAGCTTCTCAAAACTCTGGTAAAACAACGTCTCAGGCGTCAGACGGTGCAGCCATAACCATTTGATGGAGTAACTTTCTGTGAGGGAGCTTTTAAAGGCAGACGTCTGGTTCCATTCACCACCACTGTGAACAGTTTCTCTAGTCAGAGCAGATAAACTAAAAAAAAAAAAACATAAGCAGAATGAAAAAACAGAGAACAAAAAGGACAAACAGAGCAACGTGAAAATGAAATCAGCATGGAGAAAAAAGTAAAGTGTGGTTTTGGGAGCGAGAAGAAAGGAGGAATGAAGGAAGCGGGGGAGGGATATTAAGGCTGTATCTTCAGATGGTTTGAGCAGGACTGGTTTGCCAGAACGAAACCAAACACAGCCGATCGGAAAAAGTCCAGAAGACTGGCTGTTTACATTTTTGGTCTTGTTTTTTGTTTTCCATCAGTAATCAGTCCAGCACTTCACCGCCTCAGTAAGAAATCACACTCAATAACAGATTCTTTCTCAAGTTTTTCATGGTGCACAACATCGACATACGAGGCAAAGGCTCATTTAAGTCTTCACGGTCACTTAATGTGGTCTGAATGTGATCGACTATACTGTCACTTACTATTTATAGAAACAACCCCTTTACTGTTATCCAGCTTAAATCAGACAATACAGTAAAGAGGAGGTAAGATGAGATGATGAGAAATCTGGGTTTTTTTTCAGACCCCCCAGTTTATTCACATACAGTTCCACCCACGCCAGGCCTCCTCCAATCACACACAGCACCAGCACTGGAAGAGTGAAGGTGAACACATGCATCACTGCATCATCTCTGGAGAGGGAACTGTAAATCATTTCTTAAAGGGGCTGATGGGTTCAGACGAGTGTGGTAGGGGTTAATTAGAGATATACATTTTTTTTTAAAACCTCAGAAAAAAGCTGTCAAATATTTGATCTTAAAATGCCTTTTGTTTAATTAGAACAAAGCAGAAACTCGTGATTCTGCAGACTTTCATAAGAAGCCACCTAACAACATTATATAAATGTTAAATTATATTTAGTCAATTTTATTTATATAGCGCATTGTACACAAAAGTTATTCAATGTGCTTTACAGGAATAGAATAAAAAAATAGAATAAAATAATAAAAGAAATGAAAGAATGCATAGAAAATTAATTAAAGAAGATTTATATAATTAATATTTAATATATTGTGGCGTTCTTCAGTATTCTGTAGTGCAGCGTCGTATCCTTCCGCCTCATTGGTTTGACAGAATTCACAGTTTTCTATCATTTTCATTCTGATACCATTTCCACTGGGAATCCCACTCTGCTAGCCTAGCCACTGAGCTATAGGCTAATAAATATAACCAAGCATTAGTGTAACTCTTCCCTCATCCGTCAAACAAAATAAATCTGTGATCTGAAGACGATACTTCTAGCAAATTGCAAAAAACCCCACAAAAAACACAAAACACCTTCAAGTTACATCATCAGAAGGGGGTTTTCCCCTTTTTAAACCAGACTAACACTCCAGATGCTCCCGCAGGTCTTGTAAAGTATGTGAGTGTGTATGCCTACAACAGGTGTGGTGATTGTCAATGATTTTTATTCTGTCCCTTTAAAGCGGATGGAACACGATGATGCCAGTTTACGCCCCTTTTTTCAGGGGGGACGACGACTGGTGCCTGTTAACTGAACTGTATGATATAAGATCTAATTGAAGTCCTACAAATTTCCACATTCCAACAATTTCAACCTGGAATTTTCTTCTGTTTTTTCCCCTTCGGCTCTGTGCAGGAACACTGCGTTGTTTTCCTGAGTAGCTTGTGTTCCATTGGCTCGCGCTGCCTTGGCTCATTCATTTCAGTCTGAAATGCAAACCTGCTGCTTTGGCACACACACACACACACACTCACGCACACACACGCAGGCTCCAGCAAGCCGACTCGCCTTATTGGGATGTTTTAAGAGACTCAGAAGGTTTTTCCAGGGTTTTCTGAATTAATCAAGATTTGATTGGAGTTTGGAGGAGGCCTGGGGTTACACGGGAGTTTACAAAATATAGAGAGAAAAACAAACGAGAGATATCCAAAGAAACATGCAGCAGACGTATCCTCAGAGTTCTCCATTAATTGCGGCCCCTGCTGGAGTGATTACTGCTCCGCTGGCATCATGGGAAGACGAGCAAGAGGCCCGACTGATCCGCAGTGTGTGTTCGGGGAGGGATTTTAGATGCAACATTAACCGAATGTGAATTTTAGGACACTGATAAATCTCTTCATGGCGTCCTGTGAATTGCAGGGCCTATTAATTCATTCTGGGGCCTAATGCTGTACACCCAGAGGAGAGGAAAATTCAAAACAGAATCTCATCTCTGCCCAGCCTGTTTCTCCTAGACATAACTGAACTCAGTTTAACATCAATATGAGATTCTGAACATTTTCTCACACTTCTTAAATTCAGCTCCAGAGAAAGAGCCTTCCTCTAATCTCAGCCCGATCCCAGTTTAAGATCTTAAAATGAAATTTCTTTTCTCTCACTGCTCGGATAAACCATAAGATCCTGAAGAAAACTTAGTTGATTTATAAATGAGCCTGTACAACATCTGAAATTTGTCTTACTGATCAAATTCAAGTCTCAAAACTACTGTCAGACAGTTTTGAGATCCATAAGGTTGTTAAAGAGAAAAAACTGAGAAGCCTCTAAGAAACAAATCAGCCCAGAGGAAGATTCTGCTGCTCACAGCAGTCTTTTCTTTGACTGATCAGAAATAAATCATCATTTTATTTGGAGATTATTGAAGTCTGACTTGTTTCTCCTAAACCCCCTGTTAGGAGAAATAGGGAGCAAAAGGAAAAAATCAATTTAAGACAGAAGTTCTTCTGCTGTTCTTATCGGCTTCTCAGTTTTCTTCTCTTTAACAACCGTATGGATCTCAAAATTGTCTGACTTTGGTAAATTTCAGATATTGTACAGGCTAATTTATAAGAAGATCAAGTTTTCTTTTGGATCCTATGGTTTATTTGAAGATCTGATGATCTGAGACAAATCAAGATCAGAGTAGTGAAAGACAAGAAATTTCATTTTAGGATCTTAAACTGGGATCAGGCTGAGATTAGAGGAAGGCTCTTTCTCAGGAGCTGAATTTAAGAAGTCTGAGAAAATGACCAAAATCTCATCTCTCATCTCATCTCAACTGAACTCTTAAACTGAAAGTTATGTCTAGGAGAAACAGGCTGGACAAATAAGAGTCTTATTCTGTCCTCTGGGTATATCTATAGCAGTAGCTAGCTAAACTTTGCAGATGCTAGCTAAAATAGGCAGCCAGCTAAAGTTAACTTCACATTTTCTAGCTAAAACGGGTATCTAGGTAAAGCTATCTTCACAGTATAGCAAGATAAAGTTGCCTTCATGGTAGTTACATAAAGTAGGTAGCTGGTAAAGTTGATGCTACAGTCGCTAGCTAAAATACGCAGTTAGCTAAAGGGGACTTCCATTCCATCGTTTTCCTGCTGCTTCTGCTCTTATTTCATTCCCAGTCTGGCTGGTCAGGCCCAGCTGGGGGCCATGACCCTAAACTACACCCCTGAAGTCCACAGGGTTAACAAGGACTTGCTAGTTAGATGGGGCAGGCCTTAACTGGGAGGCTAATGACTGAACCTGATACCCCAATTAGCAAGGCTTAAATCATCACACTCTCTTCAAAGTGTGTGGAGGTGTTCATTAATCTCTAATAGACTTGTTCATGTGGGTTCTGGTCCTGTACGACTCAGTGTTATCTATAAACATGGCCTAAAAGGTGACTGCCAGCTTTTAGCCATGCATCATACACGGCTAATGAGGCTGGAATGGAAGCTTTGATTGTGTAAAACAGTAGCAGTAGCGTCATAGTGTCAGAAACCACATAAGCGAGTCTATTAGCTGTGACTTGACAGCACATGGTTTGAGATGAGTGTGTAATGATTCAGGCCTGCAGTTAGCAACATACTAATGGTGTATGAGCTTTCATTACTCGTTTGCTGTTAGCCCTGTTGTTGCAGAAGCGAACTTCAGACTCCACTTTAAGGCTAAAGGGGAAAATTGTGTGATTTAATTATTACTTTCCAGACTCTCACTTGAAAAACTCAGACAAGGAAAGGCTTGAACGAAGTGCCAGATTCACTCATCTGTGCGCGATCAGAGTTCCAGATGTGTGTGTGTGTGTGTGTGTGTGTGTGTGTGTGAGTGAGTATGTGTATGGGGAGTTGAGAACGTGCTGCTAAAGCCATCACTGTGCCCCTCCACCACCATCTTCATGCTGGCCTTGATGCAGCGGAAAAGAAAACTTCAGCGGATTCCTCCCTCACTCCAGTTTGTGGCCCAGTTTCCCCTCCTCCCTCTGGACGGTTATGGGAGTGTATCGTGGTTGTGAGTCAGAGAGACATCAGTGTTTCCATGATTAAGCAGCTGAACGTATGAACGGCTCTCTGTTGGGAAGCGTGTGTAGTTTTCAGGATGCTCGGTCAAGAGACACTAACCACAGCAAGAGAGAGAGAGAGAGCCATAGCAGTACAAGACACATTCTCCCATTACTTATCCTCTCTCTCTATTTTTCTTTCTTACTTTTTCTCTATTGCTTCTCTTTTTTCTCTTCCTCTTTTTTACTCTCTCTCTTTCTCCCTCTCTCTCTCTGTCTTCTTCTTTACTTTCTATCACTTCTATTTTTTCTCTTGCTCTTTTTTCACTTTCTCTAACTCCATCTTGTTCCACTCTATTCTTTCTCCATTTCTCTTTATCAGTTCTCTTTTTTCTCCTCTTCTTCTTCCACTCTATTCTTTCTCCATTTATCTCCCTCACTTCTTTCTCTCTTCCTCTTTCTACCTCTTCTATCTCTCTCTCCCTTTCCTTCCACTCTATTCTTTCTGCATTTTTCATGATCAATTTTTTTCCCTCTTCTTCCTTCTTTCATTCTCTCTTCTTCCACTGTTTTTTTCTCCATTTCTCTCCATCACTTCTATTTTTTCTCTTCCTCTTTCTGTCTCCCTTTCCTTCCACTCTATTCTTTCTCTGTTTCTTTCTTTTAGTTTTCTTTCTTCTTCCTCTCTCAATAATTTTTCTCTCTTTCTATTCACTCTTTCTCCCTCTCAGCTCTCTTTTTTCTCTCTGTTGTTTGTCTTTCTCTAACTCTTTTTTCCCTGTCTTGCTGTCTGTAGCCCTCACACACATTTTCTTATTCTCTTAAACTTCTGTTTGCTCTCTGTCTGCTTTATACTGAATGTGTTTGATAGGAAACAGTGCTGATGTGTGTGTGTGTGTGTGTGTGTGTGTGTGTGTGTGTGTGTGTGTGTGTGTGTGTGTGTGTGTGTGTGTGTGTGTAAAATCCTCCCTCACATTCCCAAACCTGCCTCGCATTAATGAGAGGACTTAAGTGCCGTGTGCAGAGTTTGCAGAGATTCTGTTTTTTTTTCTCCATTTGAACCTTTAGAGCCTTCTGGTCAATAACCCCCCCAACCTCACGCGCACACACACTCACACACACTAGCCCATTAGTTTTCATCGCTCTCTCACACATTTTCTTTCTCTCTCTCTTTTCTGAATCTCTCTGTTTCTCTTCATCTGTCTTTTTGTACCCGTTTCTCCCTGCTATCCCTTCTCTCCTCCATTATTTTTTTCTCCATTCTTCCCCCCTCTCTGCAGGGTTTCTCACAGGTCATATTACGGTCAGATGAGTCTGCACTGCTGAAGTTACTTTCAGCTCAGATGTGGTGTGTGTGTGTGTGTGATTGTGATATATTGCGTCTTATAAAGTTGTGCTGTAAAGATGTCTACCACATTTTGCATCATTATGTTAACTATGTACTAAAAGTAACACAAAATGAGTTGTTCTGAAAGATTCTGCCAGTTTTTCCAAATCCCCCCATAATTCAGCATTTAAAATGTGTGTAAACTCGTTCAGAGTAGGTTTTGGTGTGAAACAGGTCATTGTAGAGACTCTGATTTCTTTACAGTGGAGATGAATGGAACCAGACGTCTCCAACATAAATACAGCCGTTTTATTGACTGTTGACCCCCAGTGAAGCTCCACGTGTCTCTGAGTGTTTATATGGATGTTGATGATGGTAAAATAGTGGAGAATCCAAACTAAATCAGTTTTCTTTGGGGACTATTTGGCCTCATGACGCCCTCCATGTATCCTTCCACCATGAATGGGTTTCGTTTTAGGAACAAAACTCTGGTAGAACAACTTCTCAGGCATAAGGTGGTACAGCCATAATCATTTGATGGAATAACTTTCTGTGAGGGGGCTTTTAGAGGCAGACGTCTGGTTCCATTCATCACCACTGTGAACAGTTCTGACTCTCACCACTGTGAACCCTCTGTTTACATCTTAACCACTTAATTATGCAAGAATTTAGAAAAATAGGTTGAATTCTCCTTTAACTGGGCAGATCTCTGTCCAGTTAATAGCACAATATATTGTTTCCAGAGCATCATAATGTACAGTGTCAAATTGTTTCACACAGTACTGTGCAAACGACTTAGAAAATTATATTTAAAACCTGTTTAGCTGAGCAGTATGTTTTTAAAAGCCAATATTAGAATGTATACAAATAATATTAATACAGTTAATTATGATTTTATGTATGTCTGTGTGTTTGCTTTATCATTCCCAGACCTCCAATCATGGATGCTCAGTATTAAATTATAGTTCTCATCAAATACCTCAAACACCTTAGATTAAATCAGGAGCTGCTAATGGAGTTTCACAAATCCACATGAAGGCTGGAGGTGAAATCTGGAACTGAATCTGTGTACTTCTAACCAGCTCACAAAACCTCAAGTACTTTTTACAAACAAAACAAATCAGAATCAGAAAACTTTACTGATGCCGGAGGAAATTGCTTCATAACATTATTTAATGCTTTCTTGTTTGTTAGCATTTGTCTAATGTTACTTTGTGTATTTGCTGGCAGAAAGTCCAGATAAATGGCTGTAAACAGTTTTGCACAGTACTGTATGTGTTTGTGTGGTGATGGACTAGGTGAATCAAGTAGCCTTAGATGGTCCTAGGAATTGCGCATGCACGTGTGTGTATGTGTGTGTGTGTGTGTGTGAGAGAGAGTTATTGAGTGAGAGATGAATGAGGTGTTTTTTCCATATTGCTGTATAATTCCTGTCCCAGCAGGACTGTTGTTCAGCCACTCTGGGATGGACTTCAGTCCTTTATAGGCAGTGGCAGGACCTCTCCAGAAGCTGGAAGGAATGTTCTCACATGGAACGAGCAGATAAGAGCTCATCTGTGACGGCACTTCTAGAATGACCTCAGATCAGTCTGATTCAGAGGAAGGAATTACTGCAGTGTTTTATTGCTTCAGTTAGTGAACGCTGTGATCACCACACAGTTCTTAAGGCAGGAATATAAACGTGAAACATCACAACTGACCCATCCAACCCACAGATAGTTCTTTCTTAGCAACTGTTTCTAGGATTTTTAGGTTTCTGCTATTGAAACATATAGGAATGTTCATTAAGGCTGTTAATAGACTAATATTTCCTATTCTAGTGTATAGAAGCATTTATTAATGTAATGTATGGACTAATATCTCCAATTCTATTGCATATAAGTGTTTATTGAGGTATTTATGGCCTAATATCCTCTGTTCTAATGTCTAGGAGCATTTATTATGTAAATATTAATGCTTAGTGTAGAGTATAAGAGCATATATTGAGGTGTTTATGGACTAATATCTCCTGTGCAAGTGTATAGAAGTGTTTACTGAGGTGTTTATGGACTGAAATCTCTTATTCAAGTGTACAGGAGTATTTACTGAGGTCCTTTATGGACTAATGTCTTCTATTATAGTGTAAAAGAGCATTTATTGAGGCTGTTTATAGAATGATGTCTTCTAGCATATTGGAGTGTTTATTAAATACTGTAACTGTTGTAGTTTACTGAGAGGAAAATAAAACCTATGTCTGAAATTCTGCACGCGTTGCACTGTAGTGGAGAGCAATTTACTGCATTTGCACATTTAAGTAATATACTACATATTTATATGAATGGAGGAAAACAGATACATTGAGTCTGAAGTGATTAATGGCTACAAAGGGTTAAAAGAACCATCTGACAGTCATTCTTAAAAGAACTGGGGTTAAAAAAAACAACAACTCTTCTCTCATTTATTGCCAAGTTCTTCAAATGACCTCACATAGCCAGAAAAAGGGCCACAGATTAGATGCACCTTTAGTCTTTTAGTTGTTTAGATTAGCTGCCTCCAGCCCTCGGGAAGCTGGAATTTTCTTCAGAGTTTAGGCCATGTTTATAGATAAAAGTGAGTCGTACAGTGTCAGAAACCACGTAAGCGAGTCTATGAAAGATTACTGAACAATTGCTAGTGTGTGATGATTTAGGAACCATGCGAACTGATTGTACATCAGTGGTCATCAAACCTGGTCCTGGAGATCCACCCTCCTCAGAAGTGTAGTTCCAGACACAATCTGCAACACCTGCTCTGGTTAATGAATTTCTTCAGAAGTCCCTGATTGGCTGGAGCATTCGGCGGGGGGGGGGCCAGAGAGAGGATCTCCAGGAGGAGGGTTGGTGACCACTGGACCACCTACATTACTTGTTATTTACATCAGCCTGGTAGCTCCAGTGCAAGGAGAAGTCAAGCTAAGTCAAGTTTATTTTTATAGTCCATTATCATACACAAAGGTACTGGGCTTTACATGTATAGATTAAAAATATAAATAAATATAAATAAATCAGGAAACATGAAAATAGTAGGAAGTAAAAATAAATAAAAGAATGTATAGAATATCAATAGAAGAAGATTAAAAGTGTTATAGAAGTGCAGATATTTAAAAGAAAGCAGAGGAGAATAGTTCGGTTTTTATCAGCTTTGAAGAGAAAAGCACTTAAAGGAACAGTTCTGAGAAGATAGATAGACAGATAGATAGATAAAAACTTTATTGATCCCTTAGGGAGGTTCCCTTCGGGAAATTAAGGACTTCTGGAAGGCTGCCGTCTCACATAGCGCCCGGATCATGTATGAGATCCGGGCCTTCTTTTAAATGTCTGCACTTCTTTTGCACTTTTAATCTTCTTTTGTTGATCCTCTATACATGAAGATTTAAAGTGCAAAAGAAGTACTAATATTTCTAAAACAAGGCAGAGGAGAATAATGCATTTTTTACCAGCTTTTTAAAGCTACAGTTGTTGTGAGTCTGATACTGATGGGCAGCATAGTGGATAAACACCATTTCACCATGTTTAGTTTCACTAGCTGAGTAGCTCCTGCAGATCTAAGAGACCTACCAGGAGTATATACATCAAACGTATCAAAGATGTATTTAGAGCCCAAACCATTAAGTGACTTGTACACAATCAGTAATGCTTTGAAATCAATTCTGTACCGAACTGGGAGCCAGTGCAAGAACCTGAGAACTGAAGTGATGTGAGTTTCTTCTCTTGGTTTCGATTAGAACTCTAGCAGCAGCATTTTGAATGAGCTGGAGCTGTTTAGTGAACTTTTTGGGAATCCCAGTGAAGAGATCGTCAACTCTGTTGGAAATGAAGACATGGACAAAAATAAAGTCTTGTTTAGACACAAAATCTCTAACTTTGGTTGTGTTTTGACTTTATTTTATTGTGCTGACTTTATTATAGCTTTATTGCATCCTAGATTTTTTTTACATTGTTTGACACCTTAAGTGTTCTAGATTGCAGGGCAAGCGTGTCTTGGTTGATTGATTTTATTTGTTGCAAAATATCCTGAACTGAAATGATTCTCTGAAGTGCTTCTCTCTTGAAAGTTCGCTCATTTGGTCCCCCAGATGTTTGTGTGTGTGAGGTTCTGCAGTGATTTTCCTGGTACACCTGTTGGCTCTGTTCAGCATTTGGGCTGAAAAGCAGTTTTAGTTTATTCAGCTGACTGTCTGTCTCCATACAGACCCCCTCCTCCTCTTTTTCTCTCACTCTTTTTTCAACCAGATGCTTCTCTGTCTCTCTCCGCCCCTTTCTATCTTTCTCCTCCCCTTCTCTCTCTCTCTCACCCTCTATGACATCCCCACTCTCGCTCCTCACCTCTCTTCTCTCCTCAGCTCTCAGTTCTTCTGTGGTTCTCTCCAGTCTCTGGAGTGTGTATGTGTGTGTATCAGTGTGTGTAGAGCACCATGGCTGCACACAGCACTCACACTGCGCTGTCCGTGTTCAGTCTGACTGTGCTGATGCACTGCTGGACTCCAGCTTTAGGACTATCTGTACTTGGAGCACCGGATTCAGACACAAAGCAACATGTGGAGGAGGAGACCAAGCCTGTTTCAGGTACCGAAGAATATTAACCCTTTAACCTCTTTTATACCTCCACAACCAGGGCTGGTTATTGCTAAATGGTTAAATAGAGTTATAAGTACGTTCTTTAAACCACTGATATCTATTATATGGATTTGTGAATCAAGAATTTGATTCACTACAATTTCATTCATTGCAAACACTTTTATGGGCTAAAAGTGAATTTTTTTCTCTTAAAACGTTTCAAATTCAAGTCATTTGGTCACATAGGAGTACTATTTTTGAGCAAAATCAAATTTGATGTATATTTTATTGGTGGCAGCTAATGCTGAGTTTTTGAATGTGAATAATAAAAACATTCACATTCACACTGTTAAAGTGTGAACAAGTTTAACATTCAGAACAAGTACTTGTTGGACATGAATGGGTTAAAAACATTAAGTGGAACCAAAAAGACTTCATTGGAATAACTTTTGGTTCTCTATGGAGCCTTACAATATATGTTTCATTCAATTCAACTGTACAGAGTTTTATCCGTTTAATGATTCTAAGAGTTGCAACTGTGTGAATGCAGGGCATCACTGTGCACAAGATCGCAGAAATAATCTACCGAACACAAGAAAAGACTGAAAAATCAAGTTACAGTAAACTTTGCTATGATGTGCAACAGTCTACCATGTGCGATATTGTGCAATGTTCTTATCAGGTCCTAAAACATTATCATTATGTGCAATATCTTATTATTATGTGCAATAGTCTTACCATGTGCAATATCAGTACTGTCATTACTGTCAGTAATGTCAGTATTACTTATATACTACTGATCTCTACTAAGTGCAATAACACACTCATCAGTGTCATTAGATTTCACTTAACTGTGTTACTTATCTATAGTATTTATACCCAGCATTTGTGTATATAGCATAGTGTATTTCATATTGAGTATTTTTTTCTTCGGATTTTTATTTAGATTTATTTAGACTTTATATTTTATATTGTTCTCGTCTCTGTGTGTCTTTGCAGTCATTACATAAGCAATTTCCTCCGGGATCAATAAGGCTTTCTGATTCTGATTCTGAATATTAATAGTACCACTGCTTGTTTTAACATTAATATTAAAGTGTAATATTCTGTATATAACATGAATTATTCATTAACCACTGTTATTTTTAGGTTCATATGAACAATATTTATCTGCTATGAATTATTAACTGTAATGAATTATTCAGTATCTTCTAAAATGATTCACTATCTACTAAAAATTATTCAGTATCAACTATGAATTATTCAGTATTTACTAAAAATGTACTATCCACTATGAATTACTCAGTATCTACTAAAAATGATTCAATATGTGCTATTAATTATTCAGTATTTACTTTGAACTGTTCAGTATCTACTGAAAATGATTCAGCATCTACTACTTATTCAGTAATTACTGTTAATTATTCAGTATGCACAATGGAGTATTCAGTATCTAGTATAAATTATAATCTACTGTGAATTATTCGGTATCTACCATAAACTATTCAGTATGTACTAAGAATTATTCAGTATCTACTAAAATTATTTAATATCCACAATGAATGATTCATTATTTACTATAAACTGTTCAGCATGTATGAAGAAGTATTCAGTATCTACTATATTCAGTATCCACTATAAATTATTCAGTACCTATTTATTGTTTAGTAAAGCCTCTTGATGCACAGTGTGTGTGAGCTCCTCTCGCCTTTCATCAGTGGTCATTTTTCACTCCTGGCTGGATATTTTGGGTTGGTGGACCACTCTCTACCTAGCAGCGAGGCTGATGTGTGTAAAAACCCCAACAACACTGCCCACTGCCCCAGTAATATCTGATCAACAGAAACTGACCAGTGATAAATGGGGTAGAGGAGGCCTTATAAACTGTGCAGATGAGCCAGTCTGTTACTGTACACCTGTGTGGAAGAGTTATAATGGAGGGGTTTCTAATAAAGTGGCCCGTGGGACATGAAATATCTTCGTAAGATGATGTAAAAGTTTGTCTCCATTACACAGGCTCTGTTTAGCTTGAGTCGACAGCTTCAGCTAAAAGAAAATACTGCAAAGGATCTTACCTTGTCCAACTCAAACCTGGGAATGGAGTAACAGTGTCAAAACCGCAGCCAGGAGACGTGAATACTTACCTGGCATAAAACAGCGAATCTCCAGACTGTAACTTTCAGACACAGCTGAGCACGTTGGAGATGATCGTTCATTCCTGTGTTTTACAGTCCGGCAGATGAATGAGGCGCAGTGCAGCTCTCCGGATCAGTAAATGTCAAAACGTCTCAACAAGCAGAAAAATTTACCAAGAACCTTTAAAAACCCATTCAGTACATTTCAAAAGGGCAGACTATGGGGATTTATGGCCGTTTGAGGGACTGAGTGACTCTAATGTTGCTAAGAAAATATGGCTAATGACAGGCTTATGTGTTTGTTAGCGCCGCAGTATTTTCCATAAAGCTAGCGGATCTTTCTCTGGCATCCTCTGTTCGAGGTTTCAGATCTTTGAATAATGGGAAAAACAGAGGGTTTGGATCTTACTTGGCTTCATTTGCTCAAATGGTTGAGAAAAGTGGCCGAGTACAAGATGACATAAACAAACAGTTAGCAATCTGGTCTCTTCCATGGATGCTAAAGCTTTAGTGCTGTGTGTCCATTTGTGTCCATTGTGTCCATTTTGCATGATACTTACTTTTATATAACCTCTCATTACTTGTTAGCCCTATTTGGCTGTAGCAGCAGCTATCCTGAAGCCTGATGTGTGTATTAGTGTCAGTTTTTATAGATAACATTGTGTCGCAGTATCATAAACCCTGTAAATAAGTCCATTATGCTAATTTGATTAGTTTACAGCCAGTTTAAAGCTGTCTGATTAGACTATGTCTTTGATCTGCATAGATCAAAGTATCAGATCAAAGAGAACAGTTACCCCAAGTAATTTTTTTAAATAGCAAGAGCAGAGTTAGCAGATGAGTAGCGTCAAGAGGTACAAAGCTTCTGCCAGTGGTAGCCAGGTGTGCTTCCATGAAGTCTTGTACGTCAAGAAGCATCTGTGAACCATCTGGCTTAAGAGGAGGGGCAGGTTCCTCTTCAGAGTCTTGGTTCCTCTCCTTCTTCCATGTACTCTTCTACTTCTACTTCTGAGCATTGGCTCCTCTCAGTTGTTCTTCCACATGCTCTTATGAACATTCTCTTTTGAGCCTTGGTTCCTCTTGTTGATTCTTCTACATGCTCTTGTAGAGATTCTTTTTTGAGCCTTGGTCGCTCTCAGCTGTTCTTCCACATGCTGTTATGGAGGTTTTCTTTTAAGTCTTGGATCATCTTGGTGGATCTTTCACATGCTCTTATAGAGATTTATATTCAGAATCTTGGTTCCTCTTAGTGGTTCTTCTATATGCTCTTATGTGCACTGTTCTTTTGAGTCTTGGTTCTTGTCTGTGGTTCTTCCACATGCTGTTAGGGATTTTGCATCCACCTCTGGTGCCTAATCTAGAACCAGTTCCATGCAATTCCACTGAAAAAGGCGGTGCCATCTCCCCAAAACTGCTGGTCTAAAAGTTTGAACCACTCACATCAGTGGTTATGAACAAAAGCGGTTCCTCAGTGGAAGTTGAACAATTAGCAACTACTTGTAATTGCAGTTGTAATGAAATAAATATATGAAAAGTGCTGGCACATACTTTTAATTGAGGTTCTCCTTTCAAATCTTGGTTCCTCTCGGTGGTTCTTCCACATGCTCTTATACTGGTTCTCCCTTTAAGCATTGGTTCCTCTACTTGGTTCTTCCACATGCTCTTATGGAGATTCTTCTTCTTTATGCTCTGGGAAATGTTCTCCTTTTGAGCACTGGTTCCTCTCAGTGGTTCTTCCACATGCTCTTCTGGAATTTCTGTTTTTGGGGCTTGGTTTCTCTTAGTAGCCCTTCTCCATGTTTTTATGGAGGTTCTCGATTTGAGCCTTGGTTCCTCTCCTTGGTTCTTCCACTTGCTCTTACGGAGGCTCTCCTTTGGAGCTTTGGTTCCTGTCAGTGGTTGTTCCTAATACTGTTTGAAAAGAAGTTAAGAAAATGTCAGTTCCTGAATTAAAGCCTTGGTTACACATTGATCAGGAGAATATCCAGAGGGTCTTTTCTCTTGTTGTCTTTTCCCTCAGCTCGACAGAGACTTTCTGGGAGATGGATCTGCCCTCAAGATTCTGTTTGACAGGATTCTCCTCGATGGTTCTGCGCTGATTGTTAATGCAGGTTAAGTCTACAACATGAATGACAGCTCGAGTAAAGAGCTGGCAAATCCTAAACACACACACACACACACACACACACAGATGGAGTTATTAGTCTGACTGTGTTTGAACAATGAGATCAGTGCTGTGTGGGGGAAGGTTGCTTAAAATCTGGAACTTTCCCTAGAAGGCTGAAAGGGCCCAACGAGACAGGACAGGATGAGCCCTGAGTGCCAGAGCGTCTGGGTCAACATGGGATCCTGTGTGTGTGTGTGTGTCCGCGAGTTTGTGTGGGTACATATTTATCTCTTTGTGGCCTCTTGTTGGTTCCAAATCTCAGTTTTATTAAAACATGAACATTTAGTGCATTTTGTGGCTTGGCTGCCCTCCACCAGGAAAAATTCTTTTTCCACTGAAAAGGATTTTATTCCAAAGTAGGCCAAAGCTGATGTTTTGGTTGGGATGGATGGAAGACAGCACTGTGTACACACACTGCAACCCCTCACAAAGACAGGAATACAAACTAATGGATGTGAATATGTGTGTGTCTGTGTTTGTGTGTGTGTGCTCTTCTTTCCCCAGAGCTCCTACAAGTAGTGATCCTACCCTCACATGGAGAGATCCAAGTAGGAGAGAGCAAAAGCTTCCTTTGCATAGGTGAGGAGATATTGAGTGAAAAATATGACCATCCATTCAGGCTCCACCCACCAATACATTCTTTAGTAGCTTGCCAGGTTTGACAAGCTTTAAAGAATTTTGGCCAAGACTGGGAATCATTTTCTAATTTTGCAGAGATTTTGTTAAAGGAATTTTTCAGCAAAAAAAATGCATGCTCCCCTGACTCCAGATGTGGTCAGTCAGACATGTTTGCAGTCCAAAATTTAGCTTCTTTAGAACTGAAGCTACAAGCCTTATGCTAGCTAACAAACGCTATGCATCAGTCAACAAATCTCCAAAACTTCTCTGGAACCACTCAAATCTCATCCAGCTCTTTGTTAAGGTGGAGCAGACTTGTGGATGTGGTTTAGGACACAGGATGACTTACTGTGAACTAAACCTTTTTGCCCTCTTTGGCTACACACTGAAGTTCATTTTTACAGCTCATAGTAAGTCACACTGTATCCTGAACTATTTAGTCCAGATAAAGCTTGGGGATGTGTTTATGGTAAAAGATTTAGGTGACTTTAGCCTCATAGCTAAAGTTAGTGACTTTAGCCTCATAGCTAAAGTTAGTGACTTTAGCCTCACAGCTCTAAACTGAAAAAGTAAAATTTGGACTCCACATTTGGGGTCAGTGTTAAATTAGCTTTTTTGCCAAACTATTCCTTTTATATGGATTGAAAGATTACTGATGCCAAATACAACATACTGTCACTCATTCTGGTTTGGTCATGCACCTCCTTGAGGCCATACAAATTTTTGGCAAGACAATTGTTGAACTATTTCCTAAAAAGTACTTTGTGCCTATTTCACTTTAGGGGGGTACTAGCATGAAGGGACACACCCACCTAGGGACACAAATCTCTTATTCTGCATCAGCCGTGTAGGGCTACAAGCCCATCAAGCTTCATGTAGATTGAGGCATCAGTGGTCATAATAAGAAACATCTGAACAAATAAAGGGAGAGTTTCCAATTTGTGGGTGGAGCCTGGATTACTTTTGTTACTCCTCAAAAGTCCATTAATGCACTAACTGCTCTATGTGCTTTCAGTGGTTGGAGAAGCTGTGAACATTGACTGGATTGCCCCAAACGGAGAGAAAATCCAAGAAAACCATGGAAATGTCAGGGTGCAGAGACATGACAGGACCTCCTGCTCCCTCCTCATCCACACGGCCAGGACAGAGGATGCTGGAGTGTATACATGTGTGGGCAAAAACACACACACTGCATCACAGGCCAGCATCAACCTGGAGGTTCTTTGTAAGTGCAGGACATAATAATGCTATTAAACTGTGCCTTAAAGCCACTAACAATGGTATAAGCTTGTTAAACCCCTGGGAACCATGCCATCTCTTTATATACTTCTTTTTATAAGGTGCTCTAATATACTTCTGGGGAAAAATTGTTGAGAGGAACTCAACAATTCAAACTGGGCCTTTGAAAAGTAACCAAAGTCATATGGATTTGGTCTTAAAGATGGGAACCAAAGGTCTTGATGTGTAGATTTAGAGATTTTTTTGCTTGTTATCCAAACAGTCAATGATGTTGCATGGGTCTTTTAATGTTGATAAAGAAAAAAACTTTTGAATACCATTGCAATGGTGGATGCAGTGCAGTGGTAGATAAATGACCACCAGCCATGAAAATACTCCTTCCTTTTCCAATAACAGCTTACATGATAAAGATGAGTAAACAAGCAGAGCAAGAAAACAAGCCAGGAAGAAAGAAGCCTGAGATAGAACAAGGGTAAAAATCAGAGCAGTTTTTTGGAGCTGGAGGGAGCTCCGGGACCTGAAAGGGCTCAAAACCGATGCTGAGTTTGTTACATATCTGCTTGATCAAAGAACAGCCAGGCAAAGTTTACTTTACTACCGCATGCTATATTGAGCTGTGTGGAGTTGGATTAAAATAAAGGGAAGGGCTTTGGAGGCAGGGTTGGAGCACAGCAGAGAGGGAGGGGGAGGGGCTTGGATGTTTTCACACTAACTTCTCTCTCTTCTCAGTCCTACCAACTGCAGCGTTAATATTTCAGGTATTATTTTCCAGGCTTAAATCTTAAGGTCATTTATTTCACTGCTTGTCAGCCTTAATCATGTAAAGTACTGCACAAAAGTTTTGAGACACCCCTCATTTCTTCTTATTTTGCTTCCAAAGATCCAGTCTTTTTTGTATTTTAATGTAATCTTGAGGAACAGTTCTCCAGGCTTCCTGAAGGACTTTCAAAGGTTCTGATTTTCAGTCCAGTCCATGAACCTGACCAGTTTCAGAGGACTGTTTTTTGCTTAAGACACACAGTGACCTACGTATAAATCATTCTAGCAGAACAAAGCACATCTAACTCAAGTCCTGAACCAGTGAAGAAACAGGTGCAGATGATTCCAGATGATCAGGCGGTGATCAGTA
>JBBPCZ010145801.1:0-19548 GCA_037974445.1 Brycinus macrolepidotus | reverse complement strand
GCTTCACTTGGTGAATGGGTTAAATGCAGAGAAAGAATTTCACATTGTTCACACTGTGTGCTGTGATGTGTTCATGCATGACTATAAGGGCCACGTTACTTTATTTCAGTTTACAGGGCCTACTCACAAGACACAGTTTGTGAGAATCGTGTATTATGTGCATGGTTATGGGCATTTTTACTGTACATTCTTACATCCAATCTTTAATAACTGCCATAGTTCACATTTATCAGTGAAACACTAATAGGGTGCAGTGGTTTACTGAAGTGCATTTTTAAGGTTTTATCTCTACAAAAGAATATTTTGTAGAGACAATTCAGTTTACAGGGCCCACTCACAAAACACACTTTGTTTGAACAATATATTATGTATTATATATTATGATTAAAGGCATTTTTCTGTGCATTCTTATATCTTATCTTAAATAATTGCCAACTAATCTTAAACAATTGCCGTGGTCCACATTTATCAATGAAACACTAATAGGGTGCAGTGGTCTACTGAAGTGCATTTTTAAGGCTTTACAAAATAATAGTTTAAACAACATATCCACAGAATGCCTCCCTAATTCAGTTTACAGAGACACACTTTGTCTGAATAATATATCATGTGCATGATTATAGGCATTTTACTGTACATTCTTATATCTCATCTTACATAATTGCCAGCTAAACTTAAACAATCATCTTAGGTCACATTTATCGACGAAACATTAATAGGGTGCAGTGGTTTAAGGCTTTATCTCTGTAAAAGAATAGTTTTAACAACATATCCATTGACTGTCCTCTCTAATTCAGTGTAACGAGACATGCTTTGTCTGAGTAATGTATTATGTGCATGATTATAGACATTTTTCTGTACATTCTTAAATCTAATCTGAAATAATTGCCATAGTTCACATTTATCAGTGAAACACTATTAAGGTGCAGTGGTTTACTGAAGTACGTTTTAAGCTTTATCTCCTCAAAATAATAGTTTAAACAACATATCCACAGTATAATTCCCCCCAATTCAGTTTACAGGGTCTACTCACGAAACATGCTTTGTCTGAATAATGTATTATGTGCATGATTATAGACATTTTTCTGTACATTATCTAATGCTTAATAATTGTCATAGCTCATATTTATCAATAAAATACTAATAGGGTGAACAGCACTTTTAAGAGAATTTCTCACAAGAATATAAGACAATTATACCAACTCCAACTGTCGTGCCTACCAGGTATACAATCTGCCAAACTGCGAAAAAGAGTTTATATATTTTAATCAACTTAATCTGACATTATTCCCTTAAATCTGTGTTTTTACCACACAAGCCAGTGTTTGGTGGTGCTTGACTTTGTGTATATATATATATATATACACAAATAACCAACATTTCTAAACAAAACGTTTTTAACACTTTAATTTGCACTTTTGTGATATTTTTACGAAGGTTATCGTCAAGGTGTTCCATGTCCAAAAGTAGGCTCCTGACTCACCATTTCTGCTAAAATTAGTAGGGAGTTTGTCCCCAATGCAATTTTCCAGATGGTGGAAAATTGCATTCATTGCAAGTGATGGTATGATTGAATTCAGCCACAAGAGCATTAGTAGGGTCAGGTTCTGATGTTGGATGATTAGTTCTGGATCAAAAACACCCCTCTTGCTGAGACTTGGCTCTGGGCTTGGATATGTGCAGCGGCTCCAAAGCGTCCCATTCTATTGGCAGTGCTTTCTTATGGAATACTTTCCTATTCACTTCCTACGTGAATGTCCTAAAGTAGCTGAATTCACTGATTAGAAGGAATGTCTGATCTAAAACTGCTGAATTATCTAAGAATTATGTGCACCAAAACAGGGAATGGTGAGTGTTGAGTAAAGCTGAAAGCAAAATCATCAAAATACCTGCAGATGAAGCTTATAATCAAAAAATTCAACTATAGTTTTGGCTTACATGTGTTAAATACATATATCAAAAAGCCTTTAATGTGATTTTACCCTCGATACTATGCGACAGAGCTGCAGTGGCAGTGAGGAGCTGCACAGTGCCTCCTCCCCCGAGGGGAACCTGGGTGACAGGAGAACAGTGAGAA
The DNA here is from genome assembly GCA_037974445.1 of Brycinus macrolepidotus. Lineage (NCBI taxonomy): Eukaryota > Metazoa > Chordata > Actinopteri > Characiformes > Alestidae > Brycinus > Brycinus macrolepidotus. Next base: position 17,471 of record JBBPCZ010145801.1, on the reverse strand, counting down.
AACTCTCAAGAGAGGAGGAGCTGGGGGAATCATCTGGAATGGCATGGTAAGAAAAAAAGAGTCATCTGCCTCTCTGTTTGATGACTTGTCTGTGGATGGTCCAGTGTCAGAGAAGCCACAGTAGCTGATAGTTGCAGTTTTTCTGTCAAAAATGATGAAAAAGAGGGACTGGCATTGATAATGAACAGGGATTGGGATCACTAACACCACTGAGATGGATCGCTGCCTCTAAATGACTATAAATGAAAGAATGACATAAAAGTAAACAATTGTTTCGAGCCAAAACCAAGAGACAGGAGCAAGGGTGAGTTTGTATACAGTGGAATTTAACAAGAGGTCATCCCTGAACTCAGCAATTAGTAGTCAATGGCCACCTATAAAGAGAATAGTCACATAAATGTATGCATATGATTGTACGCTATACAAACACCCCGTCTAATTTAACTACTTTGAGGGGCACCCAAATCTGACCCAGGTGTTCTACAAACTTTTGGACATGTACATACAGCTCCTTGTCAGAGTATTAATCTCTGGTACTTCCAATGCATTGCAGTATAACACAAAAAACAGCTGTAATGCAGGTTCTAGAATTTAGAACATTTCAATACTATTCTTAAAACACTTATTTTTTATTTCAACCTTAGTATTGCATGGCTTCATCATCTTTAAAATGGTCCTTAAAAGCTTAACAACTTATAAACATGTTTTGTTTTTTCCCCAATTTTCTCTCCAGTATAGTTTCTCTCCAGTATAGTCCAATGGCTAGGTCTCCCCCAGTCACATGTTCTCACCAACAACGGGCAAGTAAAGACTAGCACATGCGTCATGTGCAGGTCCACCTCATCATTTTAAAATGACACAAACACACTTGGAGGAAAACACTAAGTGCTGAATCTACAATGTCAATCAACAGACACCAGCGCTGGCTAGTACTGTGCTAGAGAGAGAGGGAGGACCATCCTACCCACCTAGAGGAACAGATCCAATCTCTTGGACTCCCAGCCTTGGATGGCTGGGTCATGGATGTGCTGGCACATGACATTTTGCTTTGGGGGTGGTTTGGTGGTGTCACTTGCTTGCCGCAGTGGTCGAGTTGTGTTTCTCCTCCTCTTCAAAAAATGTGGCGCTATAATTCCACTTTGCAGATCTAGCATCACTCTTATTCAATGGCATTGGGCATTGTCAGACTGGCTGTAAAGTAACCCAGTGGTGCTGGGGGGCACCAGGAGGGGTCCAGTCATATTTAGGGGGGGTGGGTTTTGCTGCCTTTACTAAAGTGCTGCCCTAAGCGATTTCCTAGTTCACCTGTATCCAGTGCCAGCCCTGGCAGTGGCATTACCAGGGATCAAATATTCTCTTCAGAAAATCCACTTAAATATGCCATTTTCTGCACAATTTCTATTTATATGCTGATTTAAAACATTGGAAAAAATAAAACAACTTATAAATGCCATAACAATAACAGCAATAATGCCACATTTTAGGTTTTATATATACACATTACAAGCCAGAAGTTTGGGCCCACTCTTGGATTTCTTTTTTAAACTAACAATTTGCTGCTTTTTCAAAATTTTATCACAAGAAAATATTAGAAATACTTAAAACAAATGTAACCAGCTGATTTTCAATATTTTATAGTCTGCCTTAACACGTTATTCAGACGCAAAGGCTCAAACTATTGCTTTTGAAGAAATATATCAGGTCTGTCTTTAGGTTTGTCATTGTGTTGAAGTTTATTTACTCCTGATTTGCTCCTGACCCCACCTGATTGTGTCTTAATAAACTAAATTAAATCCATCTGTCTGCCTTGTCCGAGATCATTTTGTGATAAGTTGAATACACTTCTGTCTGCTCCTCATTTTAATCTTCTGTTGTACTGTCTCAAAACTTAAAAGTCAAAACTTTTGATATTTTTTTTTTTAAGTTTGTCATGGCTAGAAAAGCACAGCTAACAATTAAAAAGAGGTGTCAAATCAAAAGTTTGAGTAAAGATGAGTTTTCTCATTGCCAAATGTTAAATGGTAAATGTTTCTCAGCATGGAGTGACATGTTGTTTAGAGAGAAAAAGGCTGACAGGAAGCAACAGTGACCGGAAACAATCTGGGGTTTTGACATCAAAAGCTGAAGATCAACACCTCTTTTTTGTGTAAAAGAAATTGGAGCATGCCTGCTCAAGATCTGAGGGCTAAGATGAAAATGAACAGACAGAAACCAGCCTCTCTTACTACCGTCAAGCAAAAACTGAGTGCCAGGGGCTGCATGGTCAAGTTGCTGTCACTACTTGTAGTGTTAACAAGAAAAAGATTACCATGGGCCAAACACCACTGGAGTGTTTAGGGAAACCAAAGGGTTTATGTCAGGGAGCAGATAGGGGGAAATGCAAACACAGTGTGTTGTTTCTACAGTAAAACATGGAGGTGGATCGGTGACGGTCTAGGGGTGTTTTGGTTGAGAAAGATCTGGAGACTTAGTCCAAAATTAAAGTGATCACGAAGGGAGAAAAGTATCACTCAGTCCTTCAACATCACACAGTTCCTTCTGGTTTATATACCACTGGACAAAATTTCATTTTTCAACAGGATAATGATCCCGAACATTCTTTAAAATTATATCCAGTCCAAAGAAAAGCAAAAAGTTTTGAGAATTCTGTCTTGGCCTCCCCAGCCACATCTTTCTCCCGCTGAGCTGTCATGAGATAAGCTGGACCAACAAGTTCAGAATGAGCATCCAGCAAAAGAGACAACTTTTTGCATGCCTGAAAAGGTGCAGGGACAGAAGTTATTTCCAAAAATTGCTGTAAAGGATGCCACAAATCTGTGCTGCTGTGATTAAATTGCACTTACAGTGTATATTATTACATTACACTTCAAAATCAGCCAATTAGATTTGTTTTAAGTATTTCTAATATTTTCTTGTAAAAAAAATTTGAAAGAGCAGTGTATTGTTTTTTAAAATCCAAAGGTGGGCCCAAACCTCTGGCCTGTTTATACATATATACACATACAGACAGCATATGTTAAATTTAGAAAATAATAATTAAAATGTGCTGTGTTCTCTGTAGAGCATCGCAAACTTGCAATGTTCCTGGTGTAAGACACATCTCCAGCACAGCGAGTAACAAATCACATGAAAATGCCCAAAATATTTTTTAATGGAATAAATGTCTTTACACATCAAATGTTAAGGGAAATATTACAACATGCAACAGCACGTCAAAGAAGAAGTTTCCAACAGGAAAGAGGATCCAGTCATGTCTGTTGAGAGAATGGTAGATTCCAGACAATGGAAAATTTGCTCTGCAAGGAGAGCAACACAATTAAAATCAAAGTTAAACAACAGCCTGAAGGAAATGTGAACCGTATCTCATTTCATAAAATAAACTCAACTTGGTGTTTAGAAGAGTTGCAACTTGGTTACAATAAAAATGAAGCAAGAGATGTTTGACATTTTGAGCATACAAAAACTGTGCATGTCCACAAATCAACAAAATGAAAAACAAAAAAGAACAAAACATGAGTCCATTAACCAAGGAATAATTGTCAGTAATGCTGACAATGAATGAAAGCCAATGGCCACCGATTAGCGTTGTTCAAATTATATCATGCTAATGGATGACTAATAGCTTCCATTAATTGTTTGCAACATTGGCATTTACAATGGAGAGAGATCATTTACAGCTCTGAGCTCTGCTGCATCTCCACCGTCTGTACACCTTGCAATGGTTTAATATGTTTCAAAATGACTGCAACCAATAAATAAATCTCTTTAAAATAGGTTTTTGCTTTGCGTGGCAAATGTACAAAGGATGCCGTCTTTTTACTTGTAGTTATACACAGCTTGATATAAATATTCACCTTATGGCACCAATATTTTTCTTTTATTTCCAGTAATTTTTTCTTTACATCAAATACCGCAAATAATATACAGAAGGTCATCTTACACGTAAGGTTACTCATCAAATGCTTTGAATTATTTCAGAGTGGTCAACTCCAATAGGCAGTGGACTCTAGAGCACTATGGAGCCTCATGGAGCGCAGGTACCTCCATGTCGTGAACTTCTTTTTACAAAAACAGGTAAACTTTCTCCAAAGTCATTGTCATTGGCTTAGTTAGAGAATATCTGAGTGGCTGTAGTTCATCCTCTGCAGAGGACTCTAGAGAACGGAGGACTCTGGACCCAACAATTCAATCATTTCAATCATATTTCTTCCAGCAGACATCAAGAGGAAGACAGTTCTCCTTCTCAACCATTATTAAGCAAACACAACAGTTGTCAGCCAAAGGCTGACTACATAGCAAACAGTCACATGTCTGGGTCTAAATCTCTGAAAAAGGTCTAAATTAGGGTGACTGTAACACAATGTGATCCACAGTGACTTTTATTGGCACAAATTTAAGTCCCAAATACCTGCTGTCCTTAACTAAGTTTTCTTTAAAGCAGTGCGAAAAAATGGTTCTTTATATAGATCTATTATATGGCTGCTACCTTGGCCAGGTCTCCCTTGTAAAAGAGATTTCTCATCTCAATGGGACTTCCTGGTAAAATAAAGGTTAATAATAATAATAATAATAATAATAATAATAATTAGCCCTAAACAATCTATTACAAAACTTCCTTGTTAGTCATGAAAACTAGTTTAGTTCCAAAGAACCTTATTTCCTCATAATATTAGTACACTTGGGTCAACTTTCAGAAGCTGAGAAATGTTGCATCACACACAGAGATTGTGTTAAGACTTCATCCCACAAAGTGATCAACACAACAGCAGTTCTGGAGATAAGAAGGAACAATCTTGATCTGGTCAGATCTGGCACCTTGGAAAAAGGGGTCCAAAGCCCCTGGCTAAGTAGAACACAGAGGCATGCATGGACACCCGACGGGATTTCGGGAGACGAGGAGCACATGCAGGTCTCTCATCATGACTTTTTTCAGGTCATATACATGACTGTCTTCAGTCCTGTTGAATCACTCAGATTTCTGTGATTCGCTACTCCCTTTTGATTAAATCTGCTCGTTCTGAATCATACAGCGCTGTACTGAGTCAGTTCATGTCGATGGTGTTGAAAACCCACTCTGTGAACTTCTTGAGCTTGGCTGAAGCATTGAGAGATTCTTCCTGCAGCCGCTGATTGTCTGCCCTCAGGCTCTGAATCTGGGCCTGCAAGGAGGCCTTGGCATCTTTCTCCTGAAAGACAGAGATGGGAAGAGGAAAATAAAACCTGCCATATAGAGTTGGTGTCTACAATACTCAGAGATTATAAGTCCCAAGGGATGGAAGTCCCAAGGGAAGAGAGGTTAACCAAAAACAAAATCCAACTCTAGTTTTTCTGCTGCAAAATCAAAGACAACACTGCATTTCAGAACAAACATTATAAATAGGTCCTTTTCACAAGAACCGTAAATACGTAGATGCCATTGCCTTCCAGCCATTTTTAAAATCCAAACAGGGAACAGTGTTTCACTTCCTTTTTCTCATCACTGCCAAGATTGCATCATAAATTGTGTTTTAGAACATAACGCGTGAAACCACTGCCACTGCCATGTTTCTGGACTTCTTAATTGCTCCAAGAAATGATGAAGACTCTGGTCTAATCACTACATTACACTACAATTATATCAACATTTACTCTCTCTCTCACCTTTTTCAGGTCTTCCTGTAGCAGTTTCACCACAGACTCCAGCTGAGTGACCTTCCCAATCAGACAGGCAGGGTTATTACTGAAAAGGAACAGAATGAAGGAAGAATATTAAATCAAGATAAAACCTTTGATTTTTCTAAAACAATTATATGTATAACTATCAACTTTGTAATACATGTAGATAAAGTACATGAGTAACCTAAACACAAACATTGAAAATAACAGTTTGAAGGCTTCCCAAGAAAAGGTGTTTAAACTTTGGACAGTAAGTATGTTTTGCTATATAACATTAGAACATCTACAATATCAACATTAAGACCGTAATAATTAAACAGTTTCTTGTTTAAAAAAGTTTCATATCTTGTGAGATGGTTAGAAGAGCGACTCATCTACTCATGCATATGATGTTTGGACACTATCAAGGTCCAGAGGCTGAGGGTTCTCAAGATGGTGAGCTCAGAAAAATGTAATGTGTAAGGCAGGCACGTACCTGGGTGAGACATGCTGCTGTGTGGCAGTCTGCAGCTCGGCCTTCTGGGAGCTGGAGCTGAACGATTCAGGCTTGGAACTGGCGTCTATGGCCGCCAAGAACGTGGCCCTCTGAACTACAGACACAAACGGAAAAATAAAAAAGCACTTTCAGATGCCGCGACAGTTCTTTAGAATCCTCAGCCTCTGCAACTGTCACCCTTTGAAGGAACAGATCTCTTCACAACAGCTTAGGAGGCTGAGGGAACTTTTCCACTGCGCAAAGCTTGTCAGCACACCAAAACACACAATGACACACAGACTTCAGAAAACAGTGGTTTATATGAAAAAGGTATTTAAGAAGTAAAGCAGCAGTTATCTAATGAAGTGAGTCATTCCAGTTAATATGCAAGTTTAAACCTGAATATTCAAAATGCTGTGCACATACATTTTAGATTTATTACCCAAATGAAAGACACTTAATTTATAGAATTTATAGAGTTTACTGCCAAATATTCCTTTGTGTCATATTTCAGTAGACTCAGGGTGTCTTTCAGTTCTCTTATAAAAATCCATTACACAAGGACTTTCCCAGAGTTCACTCTAGACAGCCACTTATCTTGGACGTCTGAACAAAATGGTCAAGAATGGTCATGATTACCTTCGAAGGCCTTGGCAGCATCTACCAGGTCAGACCAGTCAAGTCCACTGTCTGCACTGGCGTCTGGAAGAGGGATGAGAGGGGGGTCCTGCAGGGGCTGTCTTCGTGGCTCCTGATCAAAAACACTGCCGTCTGCAGAGGTGAGGTCTCCTGGAGAGGAAGAGTGAGCAAGCGAGAGAGAAAGAAGGAAAGAAAGAATAAGGAGGGGGGGATGGGGGTGGTATCAGTCTTCCTAATCTACAGCTCCTACAGCCTACCACATACTACATTATGAATGTATCTAATTGGTCCATTAATGCTGAATATTAATATTTATGGGATTCTCAGACGTACAAGAAGCTTCTAAATGTAAGATTCATGTGCTACTGCTAGGTTTAATTGTCCATCCAGGGTTCGTAGAAGCTGGACCAAGAGTTCAGTTTTCAGGAAGCAAATAAGGATTCTAGGTTTGAATAACATGTTGGTTCAAGGCATCCAAGGTAACCTAGGTATGAAATCTCAAATATGGCTGGAATTAAAATACACAGTACGATGTAAAAGCCTTTAACATCTGAGAAAATGATAGGTAAAGCCATTTATCTGGGCAGTGATCATTCCTATGTCGGAAAATATAAACAAACACAAACAATAAATTGTGATTTTATGTCAGGGTGTTAGCTAGAGAAGCTTAGAGAATACAAAAATCTTTGTTTCTGTCCTGTAGCTCACCCAGAGACTTGGCACCCTGTGTGTAGGAGTTTTGCCGCAGAGGGGCACTTCGTGTGGTGGGCGAGCGTGGCATGGTGGAGAGGCCGAACAAGCTGTCACTCTGCATGCCAGAGACAGGCTCCCTGTGGACACTGAAGATACTCTCGTCAGAGAAAGTGCGCTGCAGGGAGCGGGGACATGGCGTGGACACTGAGAACGAGGGCTGAGGGGAGATACCAATAAGAGTGAGTCATAAAAGAGCTTCTGTGCATGTCATATGGCATGATTTTTTAGGGCTGTCATCATTATAATCAATTATTCCATTAATTAACTGATTAAAATAGACATTCTTCATGAATCGTCTCATAATATAAAAAAAACCCTGGGTATCTGCAGGACTTTTTAAAGATCCTAGAGCATGCTCTACAGTTTGAACTTTCTTCATAAGCGGACGCTCCCTAATAGTGGCAGCAATTGAGTCAAGAAAGAGTGTTCAGATTCTAGATATACAGTTAACTGGGCATGGAGATGGATGAGTCTGACGGGACTGCCGTTTACCTAAAAAGCAGTGATATGGACTTATGTTTAAAACAGAAATCTCACTTAGCTAGCCTGTTACCTTTGTGTTTTCTACTCTCAGTGCCTCCGTTACACTGACCAAACTGAGTGAGTTAGGGCACGCTCAACCTCTTCATACTGAGTGTCTTTCAGTAGTCAAAACTAAAGCCAAAACTAGAGTGTATTTTGCTATTGCCCTTTATGTAAATGCAGTTTAGGTAAGTGTTTGTATCTCTCTCTCTCTCTCTCTCAACCTATCTGCCTCACAGGTGCTGACTTGGCTAATAAGTATCTCCTTAATGCTTGTTTCTGGCCATCTGGCCACACCAATAGGAATCATTGCTTCCTGATGAGAAACAGGGCATCACATTTAAATGAGCACCTGGAAGACTCAGCAGGGGAAATAAGGGAGGAGATCTTGTTTTAGTTTGCTGGCTAATGGTTGGTTTGTCATGTCATCCCATGAACAGCCATGTTAAGATGTAGCCTTCTCTTGCTACTGATATTTCTGTTCTTTGTTCTCTCTCTTTTGCTCTTTCTCCCAGTTTGATACAATGTGTGGAGGGGTCGCTTGGGCTCGGCTGTAGATACAACGTAGAACAACCCTGTCTAGACACACTAGCTTAAGAGGCAAGTTCCACCCACTGTCCTTTTTGGCTAGGCAGTTTAGGGTTCCTTGTTTTGTTGTTTTCTTTCCTTTGGCACTGCCTGTGGTCCACACTTGTAGTTTTGTTTGTTACTATCTTTTGGATGTGGGTTTGTTGTTTGTTCATGAAGTTAGTATAGTTGGGTTACCCATTTACATTGTTGTCTGAGTTGTAATTATTCATCTCCCCTCATACTAGGTTACTCCCCTTTTACCCCTAGACCTTAAAAAAACCCCAGGATGAACAGATACATGTCCACTAGCAATCTAACACACAGATGGAGAGTTTTATTCAACAACATGTACTTTTTGCACCTACAAGCAATCAGAATAAGGTATTAACAAGTATTGAATGTTACAAGCTAAACTGTGATTGCAAAATAATGATAATGTTCTTACTTGCTCTGTGCGTGTGTGCGTGTGCGTGTGTGCGTGTGTGTGTGTGTGTGGGGGGCTGCCACTTGCATTGTGTGAGTTATCTGAAAGAGTTCAACTGTCAGTTGTAGTGCTATCTCTTTTTATAGCATAACTATGACTGACAGCAGTCAAAAATAAATACTATTATTAGGGCAGGCCTACACTGGTGTATTTTAACATTGGTTGTTGTGGTGGTACATGGAGAGACAACTATTTTCTGCGGTGGTACACGTAATAAAAAACCTGGATTATCCAAATTCTGAAGGGATCCAAATTCTAAATAATGATATATTTGTATTAAACCCACAATGAATGTTAAGCTATACTGTATTTCTTAATCTGTCAATCTTCCCTTCAAAACATGTTGAATAAAAAACTATTTATTACTTTTCTATTTACTTATTTACTTGTTAATTCTGCTTATTTTTTAGTATGTGAAACATTTTGTTAACTAAGCTGCAAAAGGTATTTTTTCCTGTCAAATTCAATACCAAAATTCACACAATGATGGGAGGTTTTTAATGTTGTGCCATAGATCTCAAGCACTGTGATACTTGGTGTAGAAATGAAAATTCCGGTGTGGAGCTCTGAAAAACATCTATACTGACATTTATAGAGCTCAAATATCCAATTCCTACATGCTTTGCCTGAGATAAGGTGACGGCGTGAGCTAGTTGTGTCTGCAGTTGTACCTTAGCTTTGCTGCAGGTGGGCGGAGGGCTGTCCAGAGTGATGAGTTTCTTTAGGTCCTCTTCTACGGTGGATTTGAAAACGTGCTGAGGGGACTGGGTCACCCTCATTGTGGCCCGTAGCTGCGGCTGCCCACCCAGGTGCCCATCACTTTGATGGCGCCTGAAACAAAGAGGATGAAGACAAAGCAAAAGCCATTTAATAGGAGCATGGTTTGCTTTTCTTCAGGGAGATACTGCCCGAGTACTGGAGGGTCAAGCACGCGACCACATCGACAGCCCAAATACACGGTCCAGATCTGAAACCAGGAACAGCAGAGTAAAACAGCAGTAAATGTAGCAGCTGGTGGCCTGGTGGTTAGGGAGTTAACCCTGTGATCAGAAGGACGTGGGTTTGAATCCCAGGACTGCTAGTGGCACCACTGAGGTACCCTTGAACAAGGTACCATCCCCACACACTGCTCCCCTGGCGCTGCATTGCTGGCTACCCACTGCTTCACTTGGTGAATGGGTTAAATGCAGAGACAGAATTTCACACTGTGTGCTGTGCTCTTGTGTGTTCACTACTATAAGGGGCCATGTCAAATCTGTAGAAACAAACAGTTTTAATTCCTGCTTTGTTTAATGAGTGGTGTTGCAAGCTACAAGATTCGTCAGCTCTGGAATCCACCAATATTTCATCAATATGAGATCTTTATTAAAAGCTATAACATCAATCATATCTGTCCAAATAATTAACTGTTCAGCAGATATTCTACTGTCTCACTTCACTACTGTAAACACGTCAACTGCAATTAAGATGCAGTAAAAACTTCTACTTCAAAAAGGTCAAATCTGCATTGACAAATCTGGCCACTAGATGGAAACATCACATCCTTACTTAAACCTATAAGGCAGCTGCAGGACTTCCATTCATAACCCTGACGCAGCTGCGCAACTGTATCAGTACCCTGAAAGTATGGACTTTTTCCCCCTCAGGTCAACATGACTGACACTCACTCCCATAAAAACAGGAGGCACAGATTCCTTGGCGCGTCAGTCTTTTGGGATTCCCCTGCTTTAACTAATAAATCAAAAATGCACTGGTGAATCAAACATGTGATATGAATTCAGAGTGACATAGTACAGTAGTGTTACTAATTTTACCTGTAACAAAGAACTATATCATAAGTTAGTTACATTGCAGTTAGTTACATAGAAATAAAGATGCTGTGAAGAAGAGAGCACCAAAACCTCACCAAAACAGAACAATATAGGTCTTACTTCAGAAACAGCCCTGTAAGCTTTACAGTTTACCTTGTCTTTTTCTATTTTTCCCAATTTTTTGCATTTGTAAATGAGACTAGAAATTTTACTTCAGCTTGAAACCTGACCATAATATAAAGGCAGAAAATCCACTTGCTTTTTTCATGATTTGCACAGGGATGTCTTGAGCCATGTCCTCAATGTGGCGGGTAACTGTTTTGGGACAAGCTGATTTGGGAGAAAGCCCGCACCTGATTAGGGCACACAATCTCAGCAGCCACAGTCAGATGCTGACTGCGTCCCAAACTGCATACTACGACACTTAACAGTGTGTAAAAACAGTATATAACCATTAGAAAGGCGTTCAGTAATGCAGTATGTAAAGTCTCCACATTAAAGCTTGTCCACTCTTTCCAAACAGCATGGACATCTGATAACTTGCACAAGTTGCAAACCACACTGTTGAGAATAAAGTTAAGGTCACTAAAGGCGCATGTGGCTGGATTCACGGGTTGATTATTTTTAATTAAACCACAAGAAACAGTGACACACGTCTTTTTTTTATATAACAGACCTGAGGTTTAGTGTCTTGAAGTAAATTTATGAGTCTGCTGTGTGTTTTGCCTCCAGTTATTTTCTCTCTTTTTTTTTTTTTGCTTTTCGTCCGTTTCCGGCCTCCTCTCTCTTCGACACACATTTTAAAGGTGACTCGACCATCTTCTATCTCTCTCCATATATTACAGAGGGGACTCGACCACAAAAATCGATTTTTTAAAAGATCAATGCTCGACCCTTGATCATCAGATTGTTCACATTTATGTTTATGGCATTTAGCAGACACTTTTATCCAGAGCAACGTACATCAGTGCTTAAGTATCAGCTGTGTACGCACGCACTGAAGGGGATATTTACGGACGTTTTGACATTGGAACCATGCCCATATTGCAAAAACTGCAGGAGAAGAGGTGCCAAATTCAACTATAATAATAATAATGATCAAAATGTAACTTAAGAAGAACAGTAGTGTGATTGCTAACGCAGGCACACTAATAACCTCGATACCTTTATCACTCCCTTCTGTTGTAGTGTAAAAATTATACTAAAACAATAATAAAAATGAAAAATGGAGGGGACAGAAGACCATAACACATGGCAGACCAAAACAACAGGCTTGCAGATCACCAAATAAGGCGGCCATGACAGCTGTAGCACTCAGAATACATGATCTCCATGTGTCTGCATGGGTTCCCACCAGCTCTAGTTTCCTCCCAAAGACATGCAAGTCAGGCAAACTGGAGATGCTAAACTGGCCCCAAGCGTGACTGTGTGCGAGTTTGTTTGTCTGTGTGTCTGTCCTGTGATGGACTGGTGACCTATCCAGGGTATTTCTCTGCCTTTCACCCTGAGACCGCTGGCATAGGCTCCAGCACCCCACACGACCCTGCTTAAGGATAAGCAGCTTAGAAAATAAATGAATGAATGAATGAATGAATATTGGTTTCTAAAAAAAGTAGTGAAGGGACTATTGTTTTTTTCTCTTGTTCTTTCTTGTTGGTACAGGTTTGTGTGGGTTTGAGAAGAGTATTGCAAATAGTCAAATAGTGAGTAATGAGATTTTCCAAGAAGCAATAACTAAGGCAATCCGATTACATTCCGATTTAAGAGCAGTAATACACTTTGAAATGCTCTTCTTTTTACTGGTTTTATTATTGGTCTGAATTATTCTGACCAAAAATAACTGACTTTTATTGAATTACTTGAATACATTGATTCCTTAAAACTGTCTCAGAAACATCCTTTTGGACCTAAGATTGGTCAAGATATTTAAGGTACACAAAAATATATTGTGATTGGTAAGAGGCCTCATTTGCAACATTTTGTGTTATCTAGTAAATATTGCACAGATTAATATCACAATAATGATTAAACAAAACATTTTTCAGCCCTAGCTCTAATGCATCTGATTCAACTCTTCAGATAATTATCAAGTCTTTCCTGAGCTGGGTAAGTGTAAGTGCAGCATGACCACAGAAACGTGCAACGTACTTGGTTCTCACGACTCTGAGAACCACTGCTCTACAGGGAGATTCCGAATTGCAGTCTCATTCTGATGAGGCTTTTAGCAAATATATGAATATGAATCATCATTTTCGACTTACTTGCGGTTGTTACCAAAATCAACCGAGTTGATGGTGCTCCCTGGCTTCTTCCAGCCAATAAGGAACTTGCTGGTGGCTCCTTGGCGTGGGTAGAAGCTCTTGGGTCCGGGAGAGAGAGAGGGATGGGTGGGGGAGGAGGCGGAGGGGGTCGACTCCTCCTGTGTGGAGCTCAGCGGACTGCCCGAGTGTGCTGAGCTCAGGGTGCTTTCAGAGGTGGAGAGAGAGGAAAAGGACTTGAGAAAGAATAAATGCAAAGAAACATCAACACAATCAGCCTCTTTGCTTCTCTAATGTATACATAACGTACATAGAGAACAGAACTATCCCTTGAAACTTCCTCTCTGTACTGCTGGAGACATGCCCTCATGCCACAAATATAACGGACCTGGACAGAAGGCCAAAAATACCTACTGCAACTGCGGACAAGAAATTAGTCACATGCATCATTTCATCTTTAATACCTAGATAGGCTTCCTCTTGCTTTAAATAACTATCAACCATGTAAGGTAAGGACTACACTAGTCTCTTCAAAGAGTTCCTGTCCATTTTACCCCACTCTTCCCCTAACTGGGTGAACATTTCAAGCAGAGTTTGTGTGTTTACAGTGTAGGTGAACTAGAAAAGGAACACGATCGCGGATTACATCATTCAACCAAATATTCTGTGAGTGATTGAGGAATGTGTCAGTCGATGCACAGGAAGTCTGTAATGCCACTGAAACCTGCCTCTAACCAAAGACTGACCATTTGTAACTTAAACAATGTCTAACTACGCAATGTCAAACAATGTGGAGCAAAAGATTAAAAATTAAACCTGAGTAAAAAAAAAAAAAAAACATGGAACATGTCTGGTATGTGGCTAAATAAGATGACTAACAATTCTGACTGGCTATCAAAGTCTTTCTTTGTTAACTCACTGGATGTAAAGTAAAGTAAAGTGGCCTCTTATAGTCATGCGTGGACACACCACACCACAGCACAGCACACAGTGTGAACAATGTGAAATATTTTCTTTCTGCATTTAACTCATTCACCAAGTGAAGCTGGGGGCTGCCACCAATGAGGCTCGCCCGGGGAGCAGTGTGTGGGGATGGTACCTTGCACAAGGGTACCTCAGTGATGACACTAGCAGTTGGGATTCGAACCCACAACCTTCTGATTGCAGGAGCAACATCCTTACCACTAGGTCACCAGCTGCCCCCATGTGGCATGATATGTAACTTATACAACAATAAGATTACATTAACAAGAAAGAAACAACACATTAAACCAAATGCATTATCCACTGAACTGAATAAATTCAGTATCTGCACTTAGCATTACTGTGCCTGTCAGAAAAAGGAGAGTGGAGGATTAAAACCCAAAATATGAAAAAAAATACTGTGTCAGGACAAAATGATGAATGGAGAAGGCCTGTTATCATCACTAGCTAATCCAAAGTATTTTACATCATATTATATGCATTTATTGATTTATATCCATCGTGAAGGTGAATTCCCACAGAGTTCTGTATTTGGAAAAAGGTTATTGGAGTGACTTATTTGGAGTGTTATCTGTGTATTAAATCTTTACACAGATCTTGCAGGACTGAAGCTGGCTACAATGTGCAGCTTAGATATTCATGTAACTCATTAGATTTACATATAGGCTGTTTTAAAAGTGCTGCGTGCTGAACTGTGTCAGAAAACGTGAAGACGGGATAATTGCTTTTATGTGTTGTTACTTCGTGGTTGTAAAACTGCAAATCTGCTGGGAGGGGATGGCACAATTTTGTTTTGCTTAGGGCTAAAATGAACAGAAGCCACCTCAAAAGACTTGTGGAAACCTTTCCAGACTGAAGTGCAGTGTCATCCCAGTTAATACATGCTTAACCAAGTATTACAGAAGAATTTTTTGTCCAGGGAGCTTATCTCACAATGCATTAAACACAGGCTGGCATTATATTCATTCAGTTCATTATAGTTTTTGATTTTTATTGTTATTGTTTATTTGATGATGTGAATTGGTTGAGCTTTCAAAACAGAAAACTTGACAACATCATCTGATGCTGGTCAAAATGCTCACAACATATCAAGTTTTTGCGAAAGGGCCTATTTGCATATTGCAGGCTTTTGCGATTTCAGCATCGCAAAGGCCAATTCTACGATACTGATAAACAATATAATGCGCAGCCCTAAGGGTCAACGATGGGAGTCTGATCGCATCTTACAACGCTGCAAAAATAAAGCATAAAAGTGAAACCACAATTGACCCTTAAACCCTCGCCTAGTGCTGCTCTTTTTTCAGCTGACAGATGCACAGCTACTGAGGTCACTGGAGTTCAGGAGGGTTTCAGAAGATTTTCTCATGCTGCGCATTCCTGAGCGATTTGTGCAGTCTCTCTGAGAAGACAGACAGAGGAAGCATGCACATCCTGCCAGGAGCAAGCTAGTGCTTGTTGAGCATTAAAAAGTCCTATGCTCAGTGCCTATGCCGAGTTTGTGTCGCACGGTGGGTGATATATATGCTAAATTGTGGCAACATTTTACTTAAAAGTGACCATTTAAATAGTGCATAAAACATTCATAACACACACAAAAGCCCAAAGTCAGTTTCTGTATTTATAAAGGCCACATAGGCCTGTCTGTGGTTGGCTACATACATACCAGTAAAAATAACATTATTGATCTCAACTACATGCCTTATATTACTGTTGGTAACGTACCAGTAAACGCTGATGTAGTATTGCATACTGTATTCCTGCCACTTTGACCTCGCAACACAGCACAAACACTGGCAAGTGTGTTTGGTGGTTAAGCATTAAAGGGCCCATAACCTACATTTTTTGTGTATTTTATACTTTTCCCAGAAGTCCACTTATAATGTTTATGTAGTTTTATGTACTATTCATTTCTACCCACATTCTATTTCTATATTTCTTAGATTTAAAGAGGCTGCTTTTGTCACTGTGCCTTTAAGACTGATCCATGTAAACCACTTCATCTCCAGTTAGTTGCTCTGTATTGTGCTTCTTGTAAAAAGCGGTTCAGTCTGTGTAAGTCCTTCTAACTTCAATGTGAGCAGCACTGAACCAAGAGATGGATATATGTTAAAGAATAAGTTTTTATGATATCACAAAAACAGTCAATTCAAATTAGTCTTGAATTACAGCTTAATTTCCATATCTGGACTGTATAGACTGGGGAGTGAATGGTAAATTTTGAAACTTTATAAGTTTCAAACAAATCTATTTTTAAAATACCAATGAGACCTTTTGTTTTCCATGACATTAGCCCTTTAAATAAATATGGGGTCTTGAACAAACTGTTTAAATAGACAAATAATCTCAGCTAAGCATATATGGAGATAGATTGTATTCTGCTCTATTCTGTAAAGAAGCCCTGAAATAGGGAAATAAAGCGGCTAGGAGCATGTACCTGGAATGGGAGGCTACATCACTGAGAGTATGGGAGTTGGTCTCTGGACCCAGAGGGCTTTTAGCCTGGTTCTCAGTCATTTCTGTGGGAACAGGAGACTCTGAAGTTTCATGAGAAATCTCTGATGCTGCCCGGTCAAAGGAGGATGGCATCTCGCCCCAGTGAGCGGAGGCTTTCTCTCTGGATTTGGAGGTGATGCTGGCAGGAACCGAGTCTGAGCATCTGAGCGTGGGTCCGTAGGGCACTGCTTCAATGCTGCTATCAGTGGAAGCTCCCTGCATGTAACCCACTGTAAATCCATTTTGATCTGACTCCAACTGAGCCGCAGGTCTCCCACCGATCTCGTACCACTTCTCCTCGCTGTGGGTGGAGCTGGACGCGTTGCTAGAGAGGGTGTTGCTGCTAGAGTGGCTAATGGAGGTAGCATCATTCTACAGTATGATGGAGAAAAAAAGATATCACAGCTGAGCAAGATGTAGTCCTCATATAGAGTAGGGAATATATGTAGACAGTCCATAAACCAACCTTAGAGCTATTGTGGTACAGAGCTGTATTGTGGTCTTTATGGTGTTGATCAGTGTTTGCCAAGACTGGCTTTGGTTTTGTCACAGGTGGCTCTAAATCACAAAAGATAGAGGCAATGGCAAATAATGAATTGCTTACAGACTAGCTTATAGGTGCACATAAAGCATAATAAAGCATTTATGTGCACACTTTCAGTACATCCAGTAAATACATTACAGCTAAGGGTGAGTAGTAGAATACAGAAAATATAAAATATATAAAAAATCTATAGAACAGACAGAATATTCTCAAAATGCACACACACACACACACACACACATACACACATCCCTCTCCACACACACACACACACACACACACA
>JBBPCZ010145787.1:0-19548 GCA_037974445.1 Brycinus macrolepidotus | reverse complement strand
CACACACACACACACACACACACACACACACACACACACACACACACACACACACACACACACACACACACCCCACAGCTACCAATAAATGAAAACTAGATGCATTTCCATGAGAAAAAATGAAGTGTGATTGCGTGAGACTCCCAAACATTGGTTTTATGGGCAAAAAAAATTGTGTTAAAAAAAATTCCATTCACACAAAGGATTTGAACCAGCAATCTCCTGAGTCAGGGGCTTGCATTTTACTGCTGTACCACCAAGTACAGTTAAGAACAGCTACATTCACTGGCTTTTAATTAAACCACAACAAACAACTGACCTGAGCTTTAGTGTCTTGAAGTCTGTTTATGAGCCCGCTGTGTGTTTTGCTCCACGTTTTTTTCTCCTTCTTTGTGTTTCTCCGCGTGCGGTCCCATTGAAGCCACCATAGGAGTGTCATCATAATACTCATGACACAATACTGATGTCTCTCCAATACAGACTCATAAGGGGACTCATCCCACCGCTCTCTCTCCCATTCATTACAGAGGTGACTTAACCACAAAAATAAAATTTTTAAACAATCAGTTCTTGGCCCCTGACCATCTGATTGAACAATTACTGACAATTACAAGCAAGGCAAGCCGATGGAGGCAGTGTGATGCTCTAAGCAATGTTCTACAGCAAACCTTCAGAGGTCTTGAGGTGTCCATGAAGCAAAGGAGCTTTTTGGTGGTACTAAGGGGACCTACACAATGTTAGGCATATGGTTTTATTGTAATGGCTGATCTGTGTATATTCTGGTCTACTAAAACACCGATTAAATGCAGTGCACTTGGACAATCGGTGCTGGCAACAACTAATAAAGCTACAGGTTTTTTGAAATGCTGGATGCTACTTAGTTAAAAGTACATCTTAATAGATATAATCTTTAATATTTATTTTTGAATTTATCTAGCGTCAGTTCATTTATACAGGGCATGTTAACCAACTGAGACCAATGTATTAGAACGCATTACAAATAAGAACAATAAGAACAAGTCAAAAGTAAAACAGTGTAGGATCTCTAGAGCTTAAGGCATATAAAACAAAACAATAAAAGAAACAGTAAAAACAGTAAAAAAATCAATCAGGACATCAAAAAGTCTTTGAGTAAAGGGTCTTATCTTAGCACTCAACTAAAACATTTTTGATGCTATCAGGGCAATACATGAAAATGCTTTCTTAACAACTTCTATAAATGAGAACGGCACATTCAAAACCTGGCAATCATTATGCCTAATGCCTGTTTCATTAGTTCTGACAGTAAAGAGAGATACAATGTAGGGTGGCAGCTGTTTCTATAATTTCTAAGTTTTATAAATCAAAAGCAATAAATGATGCTTCCTTCTTAAGTACAAAGACTACAGACCAACTTGTTCAGCAAACCAAATGTTTTTAATTTGACGCATGGTCAATAACTGTACCATTCAGAACATTTACTGTTATATTTGTAAAATACAGTTCCATGAGATATGACAGTAACAGACAAATCTACTCAAGGGCTTCAAAACAGAAAAGAACATGTGTATAGTGTTCACAAATGCAGTTCAATGCACAGGAGCATACCAAAGATATGTTGCCAAAACTGAAAAAGCAAGGAGGGGGAAGAAAGCAGCAGGGAACAGAAAAACTATTTGGGGTCTAAACTGCTGCTGAAGCAAAAGAAAAAAAGAAAGACCAGAAGCTGGAGTCCAATTTCATAAAGAAACATGCCTGAGCCAGGAGGAGTGAACATAGGTTTGATTTAGTTGAAGGGAGAGGTTCGGAAAAACAGTTTCAGGGCACTTCAGAATGCTGAAACTTTGTAGGAAGCAGAAGGCACACACATAGCTCTGACAAAACCTCCACACTGCCGCTTAAGTCAGACAGGTTGGTCTGTTGAAACGCTGGATTAAACAAGTTATGATAAACCAGGCCCCAACAACAATGTAGGGAAACACCAGAAAAATGACACTTATGTGGTTATCGAAGCACAGATGAGTATGAACAAAGGCTCATACATAAGCTCCTCCTCACTTTATCACAAACGATCTTGCTGCTGGAGCATTAAATGCTGGCCTGATACCTAAGGTATCTTGCATGTGCTTACTGTGACTTACAGTCTTTTCAAAATAGTGGGAAAACGGTTTCTTTTGATGCAAAAACAGATGACAGTGGGTTGTTTATGACACTGAAAAATATACACAATATAAGATATTGTGAACACCTGAATGGGATTGTCTGATCCAGCATTGTGGGATCCAGCAATCTTGTGCCTAGGCATTTACTAAGACACAATGTGAGTCTCACAAAAACAAATGTTCTGATTGGTATCAACAGCAAGCAAGTGAGATAGTTGATCAGCCAGTTTGATTATATTAGTAGTCAAGTACCATGAACGTTACTTATGTGGCAATAAATCATCAGTTAAAATACGATTGTAATAAGCCTATCTTTCTCTACAATCTTTATATATACCTTTATATAAGAATGTTTTTTATTTAAACCAATAGAAGTTTGGACACTGAATAAAAATGGTCTGTCTTCTGCAGCATCCCTCACTATAGAGTTCTAATGTCTGGAAGCAACATCAGCACAAGAACTGTGCTGGGAGCTTCAGAAAATGGCTGAATGCAAGCCTAAGCCAATTATGCGCAACGGCAAGCGTCAGCTGGAGTGGTGTAAAGCATGCTGCCACTGGACACCACCAGAGCAGTGGAATGTTTTCTGTGGAGTGCTGAATCATGCTTCACTGTCTGGCAGTCTGACAGATAAATCTGGGTTTCGCAGATGCCAGTATTGCTCCTTACTAGAATGCACAGGAAACAACTTTAAAGTTTGGTGGAGGAGGGATAATGGTCTGGGGCAGGCCCCTTAGTTCTAGTGAAAGGTAATATTAATGCTATAGATAATCTGTGCTTGATCTCACAAATGTTCTTTTGACTGAAAGGGAATTCATTCCTGCAGCTCTATACTGATGTACTTATAGCTTACCCATGGCCGCCCAAATTAAATTCAAGTCACCAACTCTTTCCTACAGAGTGACATCTGGGTCAGCACCCAGCTACCTTGACCCTATCATTCAGCCTTATGTTCCTACTCGCTCCCTCCGCACCTCCAAGGAACATTGTCTGGCTCTGCCATCCCTACAGACAAGGCAAACCCAGTCCAGACTGGTCTCATTTGTGGTTTCCCGCTGGTGGAATGGGCTGCCAAAGGTGACCAGAGTAGCAGAATCCCTCTCTAGCTTCAAAAACCTCCTGAAGTCTCATCTGTTCAGAGAGCACCTTCTCTCCTGATGCACCTTCTTGCCCTACTCCTACATAAAGATTTTAGCACTTAGAACTCTCCTCTGGTTCTCACACTGTCCTGATACTTGTTTCCTCAAACTGTAAGTCTGCCAAATGAATGTAATGTAATGTAATGGAGTTTTGAAATGTCCAAGATTTTGGCCATCTTGTGTAGAGGTGTGTCCCTTTAAGCAACCCATTTGTGTTTATGTTTGAAGGGTCATTTAAATACTCACTTTAAAATGATATTTCACACCAGGTCAGGTCTCAATATGCACTTCTACAAACATCGTGACCACTACACCTTTCTTATTTTAGTGAAATCTCTCCAAGGCAAATAGGCCCCAAACCCATTACTGGCAAAGCACTCAGTGTCACACACATTAGACACAGAGTCCTCCAGTGTGAAAAACGCCACATTCTCTTGGATCAGATAAATACTCTACTTATATCCCAGCTATCTGTGGACTGCAAGAGAGGCATTACCTGGTCCATTTTTTCTGTAGTGCCTTTCCCAGTCATCTGAAAAAGATAAGAGCTTGCGGGTGGATGAGAGAGATCTGAGGCTCTGAGGCTCAAACAAACAAACAAAAATAGTTTTGTATCTTTATATATTCAAAATGAGGAAGAAATGTGAAAATTCTAAATGAGTATTTTTATATCTTCAAAATGAGGAAAATGTGCAAATTAATATGCCATTACTTTGATATATGTTGATATATGATGCATAAAATCAGCGACTGTTGTTTGATTTAAGGTGTGTTTAACGACCAAAAACAGAAGATTGACAGATGTTTGGCAACTGTGGCACATGTTTGCTAAAACTGTGGAAGGAGAACTGCATTTGGAGCAACTTTAGCACTCAATATATTGAGCCTGAAGCACATTACATCTTCCACACTTTGGTATTTACTACTCACATTACACATACGGTTAACAGAAATTTGTGTTATGCTTACAAATCAAATAGTTTAACAAGAGTCATCATAAAATAATTTATGGCACTGAAATGACGCTATAATGAATCAAGAAGCCTCGACTAACTCAAATATTTCAAATATGAAGACAGTACAACTCGTTTCTGTAACACAACAAAGATATGTAAAATGTAAAATGTAAAAATGTGACATACTCTAAACTATATTAGAAGACACTGTATTTTATATCCAAAATGATACACTACTCTATATTTTGCAAATTATGTAAAGACTAAGGTAATTATGTAATTATTTCAAATTGGTACAAAAAAGCTTCAAGCTGGAAAATAATGAAATGCCAAAGAAAATATTTCAACTGAAAAAGCTAGTGTTAGAGCTGCCTTAAAATTTTTTATTTCATTAAACTTCAAGTAATAAGTTCACTGAATGTAAAACACATTTTATGCTAACTTACTTCAAGTTATGTTAACTAGATTTATTAATGCTGCCTGGAAATCAGTTTGAAACCATTTTTACAGTGAAGGTTCGATAATTTCATGAATTACTTGTCCATATCAGATGAAAGTTTACACTGTCTGGTAGCTGATGTAAGTGGAGCATCAATAATGTTTATGGTTTATTAATGATGCATCAGAGGGACATTCCAAAAAGCCTTTCTCCTGTGCCAAGTTGTTCTTGGGTTCTCCAGTTTTATTAATGTGAGTTGAGGGAAAAAAACAGGAAATCCAATAAGATACGCCATAACATTAAAACCACTGACAAGTAAGGAGAATAACATTATCTCGTTACAACGGCACCGTCAAGGGGTGGGATATATAAAGCAGCAGGAATACTGTCAGTTTTTGAAGTTGATGTGTTGGAAGCATTAAAAATGGGCAAAGTAAAGAATTAGTGAAAAAGTAAAGAACTTTTACAAGAGCCAAACTGTGATGGCTACACTGGGTCAGAATATCTCCAAAACAGCAGATCTTGTGGGGCATTCCCAGTGGGTTAGTGGTGAGTAGTACCTACTAAAAGTGGAGCAAGGAAAGGCCCAATGAATAGTCAACAGGGTCATGGGTGCCCAAGGCTCACTGATTCGCAAGGGGAGTAAACACACTGCATTGCAGCTTTCTGTGTAAGGGGCTGCATAGCCACAGACCAACAGAGAGCTTGAGGTTTTCTCTTAGCCTCCAAATTCTCCAGATCTTATTCCAATCAAGCTTCTGTGGGATTTGCTGGACAAACTACTTCGATCCATGGAGGAACCATGTCACAACTTTCAGGACTTTCACAACTTTCATATCTTGCCAGATACCACAGCATACCTTCAGAGGTCTTGGGGAGTCCATGCCTTGACAGATCAGAGCTGTTCTAGCAGCATAAGAGAGGCCAACCCACTCTTAGGCAGGAGGTTTTAATGGTATGATTGGTGTATATCAGCATTTCACTGGTAACAGTCATTTGAAGAAATCAAAAAACTTTCCATATGTCAAAAATGCCTACTGTGGATCATCCCAATACTGAAATGGTAAGCAAAATGTCACAGTTGAAGCATATTAGGCTGACATCACAATATCTGCTCATTGTGTAACCATCATGACATGCCATGCTGTGAACACAAGTCCACATAAAAAATAAAGAAACTGACACAAGTAATTAATTTTTAAATTTCTTACCATTTTATCTGTAGAAGAGCATTTAAATACCTGCTGGTTCAATATATGGTCTGTAATACTAGGGCAGGTTTAAAAAGTCTTTTGTCTGTGGAGAAGCAGTGTAATGCATGACAATGGCAGGCTAAAATTATACGACAGACTGGAAACAAAGCAAACAACAGAGGAAGCAGTCAAGCAATAAAGCATGCTGGCAGAGAACCTTGAGATGGGCGGAACTTTTCATTCATTTAAAAATGTTTGAATGAGAGCATTATAATGACAGGCAAGTGAACCATATTGATATGAGTACATTCAAAATATTCACACTACATGCTTCAAAAGGCCCAAGGGAAGGTCCCTGAGGTTTAGTATACAATGCTATTTTGATAAAGAAAATTTTGGTGGCAGACATTTGGGTGGTAGTGGCTTAGTGGGTAAAACATTTGCCTATGAACCCAATGACCACAACGTTGCAGGTTCAAACCCCATTTTATACCGTTTGTGTTCTTGAGCAAGTCATGTAACCCTCAGTCGCTCCAGGGGGACTGTCCCTGTTACTAATGATTGTAAGTCGCTCAGGATAAGGGCATCTGCCAAATGCCATAAATGTAAGCACTTCAATACAAAAATCTAATACTATTGTTTGCTTCTAAACAACATCCCTAACTTTGTTTGATCAGGAAAAAATCCTTCTTTTCTAGTGATTCCCACATTTCTAAGCTTAGTACGTTGCAAGAAGAAGAGAGGTCATAAGATCTGTGAGAACAGTTCTACATTTGTCAACAAGGTTTCACACAAAATTCAGTTTGTTCATAGAATGAAAAGTGTAAGTGAATTAAACTTTTGGTTAACTGAAGCATCTGTAGTTTACTTGACATATCTGCTTGCTACTTGATATCCCTTTGACATATTTCTCCTGTAAAGTTATCATTTTGGAAAATTAGTTTTGACGCCGATGATGTTTAAACACCTATGAGACGTCTACCGTGTGGAGGGCCATGCAGTAGTTCTGACATCAGGAACGTATCTAAACTCACAAGCCTCTCACAAGAGACTTGAGTAGTAGATCCCTTCGTGCAAATATCGTAACGAATAAGTGCATGGCCAAGTTAAGAAAAGTTAAATGTGGACTGTCTGCCTTGGGAGAAGCACAACAAACTCTTTTCAGAGTGGCTTTGAAAGCAATGTGAGGTCAGATCGCACAACTGGCTTCTTACGGAAGGCTATATTTATTTGAAAATCTTATGAATGTGTGTAATTGTAGTTTTTACACAATTAATTGCTTTTTATATATTGATGCAGATATTGAGAGCTATCACAGCATCTGCAGCCTAAAAACATCTGAACAATTTAGAAACAGTGAAGTCAGTCAGATCTTCAAACAACCCAATTATTTTGTCTTCAGTGCTGCATATCCTTGGATGAAATGTAGTGGTTTGAAAACAGACCAGGTTAAACTGTTCAAACTATATGAATATTGTTTGTACTATATTAATATGTGTAATACACACAAATGTTGGACTGTCAGAACTTTGAAGATCAAATATTCAGTTGCATCATTTATGACCCTGTGCCTGTTTAATTTGCTTTGAAGATCAGTGACATGTTCAAATCATTTTTTTCCTTTGAATTCAGAAAGAGAAGACAGAAATCCGCTTTCTTCAGCCTAGCATTCGTTTTCTTTTCTGACTTCCTTATTCTGCCTGGCCTGTCATACAGTTCATCTGAGCAATGGGAGAAATGTCCTGTGAGCCCATGATGTAAGTCGGCAGTGAGCTCTTGCCCTGGAGTGCAGGTAATTATCTGTAAAGACCCCTGTGTTTGGGATGCTGGCTCTTGTCATGTAAACACTGGTTCCCTTTGCTCACTTTATTAATGACAGACGCTCTGTCTGTCTGCCATGTCAAGCGCAGCCTTTTGGGGCATCTTCTTTATTATAGCACACTGGGGACACAACGCAATGATGCCAACTCTCCTTAAACCTCAGATAGATTAACAAAAAACTGCGACAATTTTAGGGTTCAGGCAGGTGAGAAGTGTTCTCACAAATACATGTGGATATACTTTACACTGCTGCAGGCTACCACTCTAAAAACTCAAGAAACATTTTTCCTGAGTAAACTCAGAGGCTGCGATCCGAGAAGAGCCTGAACCCGAAGGAACACGCGCCTGTTCTGCTGAGGAACAGCGTATGAACTGAAATACCTTTTCTCATTAAATAGCACCCTGCCACTGACCTCCTCACGATGCACGTGAAAACATTCAAACCACGGACGTTCACTTCAGGCTCGGGCTTCTTTCAAGTGAGGCGACGTAACATCCGCAAAATCTCTTCAGCACACTCCGCACAGTCTGCACAGTCCGCACAGCCTGCACACTCTGTACAGTCTGCTCACTCCGCACAGTCCGCACAGCCTGCACACTCCGCACAGTCTGCTCACTCCGCACAGCCTGCAGACTCCGCACGGCGCAGTCGAGCCGCTCCTCCTCGGGACGAAAGGCTCCAGACAGGCTGAATCTGTATTCCTTGATTAAAAATCCCTGAACACTTTCCTCTTTCAAAAACAGCTTTCACGCTTTAACCCACGAGCTCCAGGAGCCCCGCCCACCGTCTCCCAGGACTTCTGCGGCTCACCCAGGGGGAGGGGCTACCTTCGCGGCCACGCCCACTTTACATTTACGGAATTTATCAGACGCTCTTATCCAGAGCGACGCACATTAGTGCTCAAGTAGTCCACATATGTTCTTCAAACTTGTAAACCTAGACTTAAATCAACATCCGCTATTCAACCAAGTTACTGTCAGCTACGTTACACACTAAAACAAGTCCAGTGATTCCCTGTTCTAACTGTATGAAGCCCCTGTTTCAGCTCGTTCTACTCTCGATAAACACGTGTAGACGTTCAAAACGACTAGAACACTCTACTGCAGGTTAAACCGCTTAAACCGTGGCTTGATAAACTCGAGACCGGTGACATCACGTTGTGGCCTCGTGTTTTTAGGACCCTCACGTTTGGTGGCCTAGTAGTTAGGGAGTTGCCCTTGATCAGACAGTTGTGGATTCAAATCCCAGGACTGTTAGGGGCACCACTAAGATACCCTTGTGCAAGGTACCATCCCCACACACTGCTCCCTGGGCGCTGCGTTGGTGGCAGCCCACTTCTTCACTTGGTGAATGGGTTAAATGCAGACAAATAATTTCACACTGTTCACGCTGTGTGCTGTGCTGTGAGTATTCACCTTATGTCTCAAGAGCAAGACCACACCAGGCAGGGAAGCCATTGTGTTGAGTGGCCTGGCCCAAAGTGCCCCCCCCACCACCACCACCAAACAAAAGGTCGCCATTTCCTGATGAGCACATGATGCGCAGCACCTTCTCAGAAACAGATCACCAGCCTGCACTGCCTGAAGCAGTGACTGGCTGGCTGGAAATTACAGTTTTATCTCCATTGTATTCAATATAAAGGCAATTCTGTATAAAAAGAAAACTGAACAAAGAAAAAATGAACAATCTATAAAACCATGCTGTTGTCATACTATTTTATGCCTTAAGGGGAATTCCACCCATTTTTTTCCACCCAAGTTCTGGATAATTACATTAGGCTTTATTACATTAAGATTTCAACAAAATGTTTTAAATGTTCTGCTTTTTACTGGGGTTGCACATAAGGTTTTTAAGGTTTTGATTAAGGTTTTTATCATTTCTACTCTCAGCTACTCTCACCCTGTCTCCCCACACAAATAAGAATTAAAAGTTACATGGTACCACCAGTTTACATTTTTAGAGTACAGTATATCAAACAATGGGTTTCACTGGGAAAATACATTGTCATTGTCATCTGCCATTTCTCGCTCAAGAACGAGAGTAGAACATACCAGATACCAGACAACAAAAATATCTCTCTCTCTCTCTCTCTCTCCTCATCCCCCTCCCTCTCTTCCCAATAGAGTGGCCATCAGGATGGGGGGTTTAGTTTTACGGATTTTTCTGGCCCATCAACCCCCACCTAAAAACACAAACACAAACACACACACACACACACACACACACACACACACATACACACACACACACACACACACAAAGACAAATCATTGTTATGATGTTCCATTGTGTGGTCAGAAACAAACTGATGTGAATTTACATCTGAATCATGTGTTTGTTTTATTAGTCATCTGCTAATAAAAAAGGGGGTTTCTTCATTTCCATATTTCCATCTGTCGCTTCACAGAAATTTGAGTGTACAAAATAGTGGCCCATTCTGTTTACACTGTAGACATCGCGACCCGTTGCTCCACCCCCACTAAGGAGATATCCAAGTTTCACTGCACCATTTCCTATCAAACCACTCTGAATTATTTTGCATCTTAATGACAGTGTTATGCACTAATTTTGAAACAAGTTGGTGGATTTCGCCTTTAAAGTGGAAAACTTACATTCAAATTAAATGTAGTGCTACAATCAGTAATAACAATGCACTTTTAAGTTTATTAAGACATCTAGATAAAAATTGAGATTTTACCGTTTAGATCATACCATTCAGTATATGGTCTTTTGTCTGCACTTCTAATGTGTGATACTTTAAAAAATGTTGTTTTTTATGAAAGGTGGTGATATTTTATCTGGTATGTGTCTCTGTGTACGAGGAAAGGTGCTTTGGTGTTATTTGTCATGGCCTTTTCTGGTCTTGAGTGTCATGAGAGAAAGGGGAAAGGTGAGGAATGGGCTGGTGTCACAAAGGTCACTTATTTTTCTTAAGAAAACAAAAGAGACACATGCTGTCACACCACAGTCACAATTAAGAGTTTCAGGTCTGAGATAAAGACTACTGTTGATTTCCTGAATCTTGTACTCAAGGATTTGTTTGATAGTTGTCTATAGCTTGAAATATACGGTGACTCTAACTGCATATTGATATACATTTAAGAGGTTTAGATTTATTCAAATAATTAGTTAAATGATTAGTTAGTAATTAAATGACTAGTTCACCAGGTACTTAGTAGGCCTTTACACCACTTACACATTCCCTTGGATATGTGTCATATAACAAAAACATACACTGCCACCACCCCCCATGTGCTTACCCCAGACAGCCTCATTATGTCAAGGGACATCAGAACGCACCCACGGGACAAGCACCATGTGCCATGCTGACCCCCTTCCTCCGTCCTCCAAATCTAGTCTCAAGCCTACAGGGAGCAAAATGACTGACACAGAGCCTAGAGCTAAGACAGACCTGACAGGTGGTGAAAGCTGTCTTATTGTAAAAAAGCAGATAAAGTCCAGCACTTTGGGGAATTATGATGATTGTTAATAAATTATCACATAAATATTTTGGATGTATTTTATGAATAAATATGACCTTTTTTAATAATTAAGATATCAAAATTAACATTATTATAGTCTTAAATTTTTAAGTATGTTCTTACATTCTTACCTCAAAAATGTATATTATGTCTGTCTGTATTCATGTCTGTCTGAATTCATTAATATAACAGTCATGCCCCTGGTTAATGTGACAAGGAGCAGCTCACACAATGTCTGGGTAATGATTCAGATTTTCAAGTGTCAGTTTTTCACAGTTCATTGCCATATAGCCTCTTGACAGCATCTGGCTTTTCCTACTGTGAAAAAGACACTGTTGCTGCTCCTGAAATCAGACTAAAGCTACCAGGCATGTCATAATTGACTGCTCTGGGACTTGTGGGTTCCAGTGGGGAAAGACTGGACTTTACACAAAGGACATGAAGGTTAATGACAATATCTTTGTGTTGGTGAATATGTGTGCACACACACATATATATATAATCACCAGGTGAGCAGCATCGCCCCATCCCCCTTTTCCTCACCAGAGCAAAAACTTGTGAACAGGTCATTCAATGAGCAACACTACTGACATGAAATGCACTTTTTACACCTACAGCTTCAGTGAGGGGAAGGGACTTGACAATGACAGAGAAAGGACGAGCAGGGGAAGAGGGAAGAGAGAGGGACCAGTGAGAGACACAAACATGGTCCAGCATTCTCATTTACATAACTGCTGCCCCCACCCCCATTGGTTGTTCACATTGTGCTTTTGCCTTTCGTGGCAGGCCAAGTGTGGCAGGAGCTTATTGTATACCTTCTCTATCCCTTTTGGGAGAGTGTGGGTGGAGGAAAGTAGGCCAGGGGAGTTACGCCTTACTCTCATCTTGTTCCAGAATCAGAAGTTTAATTCATGGTGAAGCAGAATCAATCATAAGAAAGACTGCAAAATGGTAACTTTGAAGGGAAAGGAAAAACATTCCTTACTATAATGTGCATGCATTTATACATTCATAACCTATATGACTGTTTGTAAAAAATACATAGAGTAGGCTTAACATTATTTATTCTTTGTATCCTAAAATAATTCATGTTGTAAGATTATGCATGGTTATAGTAAAAACAATTTGTACTGTTTGTCATGCTTTTGGCTAGTCCAGGAAAGGCTCGCAGGAGTTACTGGAAATGTTTTATTAATTAAGCTCTTGGAGGATATTGCAGAGGACGCAGAGGAGGGTGGCGAGGATGCCCTCTTACCAAGGCGGCTAGCAAGTGGGTTCTTCCTGGACCCCATGTAGCTGAGGCGTGGTGGACATTGCTGGGTGGGCGGCCCCTAAAGTGAGTAGCGGGGCAATCCAGTCAGGCCCTGTGAAACTCAATGATTATTTCCTGGCTTAAGATGTCTTGGGCTGGAACCCACCTCTGCTCCTCAGGGCCATAGCCCCCCCAGTCAGCCAGGTATTGAAGCCCCCTAGCCACCACCTCGAACCCAGAAGTTGGCACAGTCAGTATACTGGGGTGCTGTCTGATGCTACAGCCTCTGGTAAAGCCAGCTTGGCCAAAACCCCATCCAAAGGTCCCTGGAGCACTGGCCTAAAAAGAAAGGCATGGAAAATAGGATGAATATGCACATTAGATGACAACTGTAACTTTTACTATGGATTCTATAGTAAAAGGGCATATGAACCTGGGAGTAAGTTTGGAGCAAGCAAGGTTGAGATCCTGGGTTGGTAACCACACCTAGTCAGCGGGCTGATAATTTGGCCCATCCCTTCTGGGCCTGAGCAAACACTCAAAAGGCTTTAAACCAGTTGCGTTTATTCCAGTACACCCGGAGGAACCTGCCAAGCTCCTGGATGATACACCCTTCCTGACCGTTGGACTGCGAGTGGTAGCCTGATGTTAGGCTGACAGAAACACCCAGCTTGATGTGGAAGGCTTGATGTCCGAACATAATGTCCTCCAGAATGCCATACACATGGAACACATGCTGTAACAGAGCTTTGGCCACCTGAAGGGCAGAGGAAAGTGATTTTGCACCGACATCCCTTCAAAAAATGGTCCACCACCACCAGAATAGTACTATAGCCTTCCGAAACAGACAGATCCGTGACAAAGTCAACAACAATATGAGACCACGGTCTGTCAGATATCAGGAGGGGCATTATTTCCCAGCAGGCAATTTGCATGAGCTCTTAGTGGTGGCACAGGCAGAACATGAACTTACTATTCATTTAACATTATAAGTGAGGGTTGGCCACCAATATTTTTTCTTTATTGATTCTAGTGTGGGAGATACCAGAATGCCCTGAATCAGGGGTGGTGTGTGCCAATTCATACGGGTGCTCTGGTATGTAAAGCACATCAGAGGGACAACTGGGGGGCACAGCTTGTTCCTGAGTCTCCCAAGCTATCTCCTCATGTAGGCCCCATGTTACCAGGGCAACCAGCATGTCGCTGTGTGACTGTCCTTGGGCTGGGTGATCAAAAACTGTCCAAAACCGGCAGACAAACTTTGAGCAATCCGCCATAGTTGAGCCCTCACTTCTCCATACTGCCATAGCACCAAATCAGAGCCTACCCCATGAGCCGCTGGATCATGATGGAATTTTTTTAATCTGACCTTACACTTCTGCTGGGAGAAGGTGGTGCTGAACGTACCTGGGGAGGCACACTGGTTGGGCGTAGTAATGAAACAACTTCCGCCACCACTTGGGTCAGCTGGTCAAAGCAGAGTGCTTAGTTGCATAGCTGATGTAGAACCACTGGGACCTCCACGGGTGGTAGCGGTTCTTCAGCTGCATCGGTAAAGGTCGCTTCTTCTATCATGCTCTTGGCTAGGCCAGGAAAGGTGATGCATTCCCAGGAGGTACTGTAAATACTTTATTAATGAAGTTCTTAGCATGAATTTCAGACAAAAGGAGACAATGTGAGCAGTGCAACTTCTGAACAGAGCCAAACAAAACCAGACACTAAGCAGAGGACCAGATTAGGCGCCATTTCAGGTGTAACAGCCAAATGAAAGCAACACCAAGGCCGATGCACTGAACACAGTGCTGTTGAAGCTTAGCTGTCAAACAGAAAACAGTCTTAGAAGCTTATTTGAAGCCCACCAGGGTGTGAAGAACGGAAGCCCAAGAAATGCCAGGTCCAGCTACTGAGGTCTTCCTGGGCCTGTGCCTAGTTTCCTTTTTGCTATTTAAGCCCAGCTCAACCTGGATATCCTTGTCCGTTCTCCATCGTGTCTGAGTGGCTGGGTTGTGTGCTGTCAGGACTAGTCGGCGGCCGCTAGAGGTCGCCGTTGGACTCTTTATGTCGGCCTGGTGGTAGCCCAGCTGATTCTGATCTCCCTTATTACACGTGGTGTTTCCCCATTGGTCTAGGTCACTCGGGTTCCCCCCTTTTAAGTCTTTCCTCTCCCCCTAGCCTTCACCTGCCATACCCTCACTTTCCCCCGGTTGTGTGTGCGTGTATGTGTGTTGTTTTGGGCCCTCGAGCCTTGTTTTGTTGTTGGTGTCAATAAAATACTGTATGTACTTATACATAT
Organism: Brycinus macrolepidotus; assembly: GCA_037974445.1. NCBI lineage: Eukaryota > Metazoa > Chordata > Actinopteri > Characiformes > Alestidae > Brycinus > Brycinus macrolepidotus. The sequence continues at coordinate 4,831 of JBBPCZ010145787.1, read as the reverse complement.
GGAGTCTCGCGCTTGTGCCTCGCTCCCTATACGCTACGCGCACAGCAATCCCATGACATGTGCTTATTCATGTGTTTGTGTGGATGTTTATGCACCTCTCTCTCTCTCAGCCCTCCTCTTGGTATGCCTGGCTCATGTTTTTCCTCTTCAAGAGGATCTCATACATGGCTGTGCTGCGAGTCTGTGTGTGGCATTTGCACTCCCTGGAAGCCACCTGTTCAAGCCACAGGATTTTTGGTTGGACTATCTAATGTTGGACTTGTATGTGGAAATTGTATTATCGAGCCAGTGCTGAAATAGCATCTCTTTTGTTCTTTGGTTTCCCGCCTTTCTGATTAAACATATCACTCCTGCAAGTGTTTTTTTGTCTCCACTCACCAACCATATTCGTGACGATGTGATGGGTGCATTGGAGTTGTTTTTTCAGCATGCAGAGGACCAGTAGCATATTGGTAATAATGTTTTGCCTCACTGGCGTAAATTTAAATGACATTAGAACACAAAATATTCTGAAATCAGTTATTTTCATCTTATGCAAAGTGGGAATGTTTCATTTGCCCTCGTGGAAATGTATTGTCCAAATTAATGACTGTCGGTATAGGCCAGAGTCTTTGACTGTAACTGATATCGTTATCATAATTTCTTCTAAGGGGGAACTTCTAAGGGGGAGATTCCTAAAAACATCTATCATGTAGCACACTGCAAAATAAAACTTGATTCATTTTATGTTTGTGTGTGTGTGTTTGTGAATATATCTTAATGTGAATGTGTTTAGGAGAGGTTTCTATTCGTTTCCCACTAATAAACAGGGAAAGTGGTGGGTCAGAAAATAGACATTCACATTTATTTTAGCACACTGTATCTGAAATGTAGAACTGCTTAATGATTGGGCAACAAACACGTTTCAAGGGCAATGTACACAAGAGTTTTAAAGAGTCTTCTTAAGGATAATTTTAGCAAAGGCTTCTGGAGGTTTTTTTTTATGAACGGAACAGCCATAAATCTGTGCCTGCCTCACACCTTGAATCTTGTGCTCCCACTGAGGCTTTCTTCTGCTATGAAGCTGTTTACCCTAAACAGAGCACATTGTTAATTACTGCCAATCCTACTGGCAATCCTGCCAGAGGGGGCCTTTTAATAATTAAAAACATTTTCCACTCTCTTGTTGGTGGTGGGAAGAAATGAGAAAGTGAGCAAACTAGTACAAAAAACAGCAAGTTCCTCTGCTGCTTCAACACTGACAGTAGTGAACTAGTGAAGCTGTAGAGCGATGACATATAGTACACAACCACCCTTGCATTTTTTCTGAAGTGGAACAAACATCAGGCTTTCAGCTTGAGTAGTTCAGTTAAGCTATCAAATTGAAGCTGAAGTAAAGATAACTCAAACATCTGAGAAGTTGAGAAGGTAGCTCCAACATTTGGTGACAAGATCTCTTTTTGTAGAAAAATATCTCTTTCTGTAGAGACACTTAGAGGGATCTTCTAGAACACTGTTTTGCTTTATTCTGTTTGTATTAGTTTGAAACTCCTCCTACACTTCTCTTCTTGGACCTTCAACAAAGAAGTCCAATTTTTGTGCTAAGAAGAAGTGAAAAAGTACATGTTGCACAAAATTCCAGCCCAAAATCACTCAATATTCAGCTAAAGGCATGAACTGCATTTGAAATGGCACCACATTTACCATCTCCAAGAGTGTCAGCCAATCAGCATAGGACAAGTCAGAACAAATCTTTGTATTTCTATTTTTGTTGTTTTCTAAGTTTTTTTATTTAAGTTTTTATTTTAATTTGAAAACACAAATAGAATGGACCAATAGAAATGCTCAAAAACTCCAACAATTAGAGTACTTGTCACATCTGGTCCGCCTTGGTCACGCCCCCAGCGGTCCCCGTCGCCTGAGTATTGGGATACCCAAGTTCTGTCTGATTCTTGTGATGTCATAGTCTGTTGTGTGTGTGTGTCCGGTGCCTAGGTAACCCAGGTATGGAGTGTTGAGCTTCACTGACTCGTTAGCGGGGTTGCTAGGCACCTGATTACAAGTCCACCTGTCTTGTCTGAGAGAGTGAGTAATGCTTGTTATAGGCTCATTGTTTCTGTCTTGTGATTGGTCGAGCCCCTTGATGTGATGCACTAGAAAAGCCCACCCGGTCTGGAGAGAAGACGTGCGGTCACCAAGCTTCTCCACCAAGCTTAGACACCAAACTCTTCCATCAAGTTACTTCTCGGGTTTGTTATCTTTGTTAAGACTCTATCTAACGCCTGTGCTTCTAGAGACGGATAGAAGGACTCGTGCCTGCGCATTTCCAGCGCAGCTTTGATCTACTGAACTCCAAGTGGCAGTTGGAGAGCGGCCCCGCTCAAGAGAGACCTGCACGAGACTGAGGCTTCCTGGAAACACACACAAGTGTCTGTGACTGTCTGCCTTCTCTCTGTGTCTCCCCCTTTGTCTCTACAGGCATGACTAGGTGAGCGGCGCTCACCCTAAGTAGCTCCACGCAGTCTGGAGTGATTCTACTGGCCTCCTTAGAGTGTGCCTAAGAGTAACTAGTCACTCGGCGAAGCAGCCGAGTACACCTCCCTCTCTCGAGTTTGAGTTCCCAATGGAGTGAAGGTCCTCCGGGAACAGCCTCAGCACCAGCCTTGTGTTAAAGCTCTGCGAAGCCCATTCCCTCTACTTGTGTTCATTAAAGCTCATTCTATTTAAAGCTGTTTCCCGCAGTTGTGTCCACCTTGCACGCCCGACATGACAGTACTTTGATTACTTGAATCTTAGAGAACAGCAAGATACCACACCACTATTTCTGACAGTGAAGTGTGACGAACTTTCACAATATCAAAATTCCTCTTATGCAGAGGTCCTCCACTCCAGTTATGGGATGGCAATGCCCTGCACAGTTTGAAGTTTAACAAATATTGTTAAGGCCACAGTTTTGTAGAAACATGTGTGGCTTCTCCTCGGGACCTGGGAGGGGTATGGGGGACAGAGATTGCTGGGGTTCCACCCAGCATTTAAGTAGACTGATATGGTATATTTTGTTGTCAGTGCACTTACTGGGCTGCTGCAGGTGTTAGTTCACTGGGCCCACCCAAGCGACCACAACAAAGGGTCCCTGCCACTTCACTATCTGCTCCACTAAGCCATCAGTCTGGGGGTGGTATACAGAGACTTTTAGATGCCATACCTGCAGCAGCCGGCAGAGGCCATAACCTTCAAGACGAATAGGGTCCCCAGGTCAAATAGAATATCTTTTGGGATGCCTACACAACTGAAGAGTAGAAGCAGTTCCTGTATGATGTTCCATGATGTGGCTTTTCAAAGTGGGACAGGCTCGGGGTAGCGGGTGACATAGTCGGATGTACTCATAGCCCCAGGCGGACTTTGGAAATGGCCCGATGAAGTCCATTTCGATCCTCTCTAAGGGCACCTCTGTCACAGGAAGGGATATAAGCAGGGCTGATGCCGGTTTTACCTGCGAGGTCCACTGGCACTGGGAACAGCGCTGCCAGAAATCCGCCAGCATCCCAGCCCAGTGAAATAAGTTCTGCACCTTCTCTAGCATGTTTTGATACCCCAGGTGCCCCCCAAGAGGGCAGTCTCAACTGTGGTGTTTTGGGATGTGGATCATGCAACCGGCCACCCACGGCGTTGGTCTGGATCCATAGGCATGGGCTTGTCCACCAGGGAGTGACAAGGCCCTACATCTTCCCCCGGGCTATGTGGAGGAGCAGAGAAGGGTGGCGCGAGCCGGCCTTGTTCTGTTTGTGTCTCCCAAGCATTGGTTCAGCGCTCCCCTCTGCTGAAGGGTCGAGGCTCACTAGGGTGCATTCCACCTGAGGGTCTGCACTGCCTTCATCCCAACTGCCTTTATCTCCTCAGTTGGGAGGGTCCATAAGAAGTGATCCAGGGCCACCTGCTTGATCACTTCTTTTTAAAGACAGGACGTGATACAGAGGAGATGGTCCATCTGGCTGCGGGGCTCATGGTAAGGATCGTAGACCCAGTGGTGGAACTCCAACACGGCTCGGTGTGAGGAGACGCCGCAGCTGGTCAGGATCTCCTCCAGCAGGATTGCATAATTGCTGGCATCCTCCTCAGAGAGGGCCTCATAAGCTAGGATGTTTGCCCGCCCCCATAAGGCCAGGAAAGGTCCTGGTAAAGGCCTCCACATCATCATTGGTGGTGCAATCTGTTGTACGCTTGTCTCCAGGAGGTGTTGCAGCAGGGTCTCTAGTGAAGGGGTGCTGGTCAAGGAAGGGTTGGGGTCAATGTCTGATGCCCGCAATATCCACCATGGTAGAACCACTTAGTGCTCAGGATTGGACACAAACACGAAGACAGAGGGCTCGTGGGCAAAAAGTGCAGGTAAATTTAATTACAATTGATGAAAAGTGCAAGTTGTGGAAGGTGCTTGTGGGTGTGGTGCTCAGTTCTTCTTACAAGAGGATTCTTGACAGGATTCAAGATTCAAGATTTTTTATTTGTCACATACACAGTTATACACGTACAACATGCAGTGAAATGTACCCCAAATCACACCTAAGGCTGTGTAAATTTCCAAAATAGATAAACTAGTCTTAAGATTACCTAAAAAAATAGGAAAAGGATAGTAATAAGAAATAGACTAAAAATAAAATAAGATAAAAATATTCTGTGTAACGATCCTGATTGCTCTGGTCCTGCATGTCCTGGTGTAGATGTCCTGGAGAGACGGCAGAGCTGATCTGCTGCAGCGTTCTGCAGCCCAAATCACCCTCTGTAGTCCCTTAATGTCCTGGACACAGCTGTTCCCAAACCAGGAGGTGATGTTCTGTGTCAAAACACTTTCTAC
>JBBPCZ010145719.1:0-19561 GCA_037974445.1 Brycinus macrolepidotus | reverse complement strand
CACACACACACACACACACACACACACACACACACACACACACACACACACACACACACACACACACACAAAAGCTTCCAGATGTGTATCTAACCTTCAACCAAGTCAAGTCATGATCTCGTCAAAAGCACCATACCATGATCCAATGTCTAGAACTTTCATCACTGCTTTGCCTCTTGAGGCCATCATTCATAAGTAAGATGCAATTTGCACTAATCATATGCTTCTCTAATACTATTACGTATACAACTCTACCTTCCTACAGACATAACCAGCTGTGTTGTCTACTCCATCATGAGCGCCGATGACGTCTTGGAAATTTCTTTTCAGATGATTATAGTAAATGACACCAGACAAAAAGAAAATCAAACAAATGTTGCAGAGTCACGACAATGGAAGAACATAAATAATGTTGAGCCACCAATAACTATTCCGAACTACCAAAAAGTACGTGTTCAAATTATCAATACAGTGTGGCAGTAGGCGTATCGATACAGTGATGCCTTTGTTGACATTAATAAAATCACCTACAAAGGGTGTGTATGTGGGAGTGAACAAGGCGCTTCATTCCGGTCCCTTCTTCGCATTGCTCATTCCAGAGAAACTCATGATTGAGTGAAGAAACGTCACGAGTTTACTGTGTGCTGTCGTGTGTGTGGATGGAGGATTCTTCATTAGCTGCTGCTAAGGCATTTATGTTCTGTGTTAACTAGGTATTCAACTTAGTTTCACTTTCACAAAGTTTAGTTGAAGGTAGTAGTCAGTTAGTACTTTGCTAAACACTTGTACTTTGGTTACATGGTTGTGTGGTGCCGTTTCATATTTTGTAGCCCTGTTAAATGATAAGCAGATGATGTTACTGTAATGCAATCTATGGCTCTCTCAAACCAGGTGAAAAAAAGTACATTAAAAAATGTCTGTTGTGTGTCACGTCAATTATTGTGTCATGATGCTTATGTTTTGATGTTTCATACCGAAAAGTTGCTTTCAATACCTAGTCTTTCCCACCAATGAAATATTAATAGCAAGGGCAACAGTCCTCAGAACTTTTAATTACAATAATCCTACTCTGCATTCCAATCCAACAAAAATGTGATGCGTAAATTGCATTACCCACAGCTCTCCAAAAATATGTAATGAAATTAGCGGCCAAGCATAACCAACTACATTACCAAAGAGATTGCATAGGCAGAGTCAGACCCTGTACTCATGACTCAGCTTGGAAAATGAATCACTTTAGATATTTTTCCAAACTCATCAAATGGGCGAGCTGTTATTGGTCAACCAAATGTGTCACTTTGTTCTCAGCCTCTGTAGAAAACTCTCTCGACGATGCCTGCCACTCCCTTAGTGGAGACACAATCACTGAGCCAATACACTATAAAAAAACACTGCCTTTCTTAGGCATCCTCATAACCTCAGTTTGAAAAAGCCAAAACCAGAATTCATAAAGCATCTCTGAAAAGAAATGCTGGTCCAGGATCAGGTTTTGTGACTGAGCCCATTGTAAACAAGGCTGGAATCTGATTGTAGGTCAGCACTAGCATTGGAAGTGGCTCCTCCCTAGCCGAGTTCAAAGCAGGATCCAAGGCTAAAGCTCTAGAGGCCCAAAAGTATGAGATGAGGTCAACCACCACTGAAACTCACCAAGTGTCACCATGCAAAGCAAGAGGAACTGTCAGAGGAACGACATATTAAGAGTCAGCCTTTTACCGTCAAGTGACAAACTTAAAAAAACAAACAAAAAAAAAACAAATCGCAAATATAGCTACACCAAGCAGGCAGTGAGGACAAAGCCCCAGCAGAGTGCTCACTGAAAATCAATGCCCTAATTACGTCTGTTTCAAGGTCAAAGCCCAGTCTGAACAATAGTCAGTATCCAGCAGAGAGCCTGGAAACTCTTCTTAGAAACTCTCCACACACACACACTTTGGAATGATTAAGCAATGCCTTGTGCTTTTAATTGTTTGATCTAGGGAGTTCAAGCTGCCTGAGCTTGCATGTCATTTCGACAGGTGATTACACAAATCCTCATAAACAGAGCTCATCAACTGGAAGGCCAGCCAAAGCAGCAGCTCCTCACTGGACTGCAGGGTCAGTGTGAAGAGTACTGATCATTTTGTACATACCAACTTCATTCAAATCCATTTTATGCTACTGTTCTACTTTATCAACTTCATGTAAATGAAAGGGGTATTGAACACTAGCAGTGGGGTTGACAAAGCAAGATACTATCTAATATGTTCAATGCTCATGTTTTAATGACTGAAATGAGATCTTTCTGAACATAAAAGCTAGTTTTACACACACACACGCACAAGTAACGTAAGAGTAGTGTACAGAATTTGTCAGCAGCAGTAATAACACTGATGAGTCACTTCCCCAGTCCTGAGTTTGAAGGACAGTGGGTTTGCATCTTGACATTTGTCCTCCTTACAAACCGTTATCTCCATCCACAAACCGAAGTATCTCATCCTCCCAACAGGTCTCCAACGTCTCTCATCCATATCAGCGCACTGCAGAACAGAGTTAACAGTAGCGGTATGATTTATGAATATTAATGTCACTTATCTCTGTGAGACAGAAGACCTCTCTCTCACCAGGAATGAAAAACCCTATTCAGCGGCATCAAACATAGACTGGAATCATGAAGCGAATCAGCATGTGTTTACACAACACACAAGCCTGGAGTCTTAGCCCTGTTTTGGTGTCCTGGCGTCCTGGTTGTAACAATTATCTAAATATATGACATTCCAAGAGTCCTCATTTTTGTATTGTGACACACTCTTTATTGCGTTTGCTAAGAACTAAATTTCCAGGAGTAATGCAAATGCCTACATTAAAGGAATACTGCAGCGGTATTCAACCTAATCTCTGTCTGCTGCATTTACTAAGTAGATGGGAAATGCATCAGAAATATTACACCACTTTATTCTGCAAATGCAGGAGATTAGGTTGAAAAACACTGGAGTATTTCTTTAGTAACAGAGGGCTCACAATGTGTAATGTGGCAGGATAAGATCCCATTATTGGATAAAAGATTATTCTAAAAGAGTGTCAGTCTTGACAAACATCACTCTCATGATTACAGTCCAAGATAACCAGCATTTAAAGGGTCGGAGGTCTGGACAGGAGCTACTAGCAATGACCCTGCAATGGTGCCAGCAAACTGTGAATTCCAGCACAGCAATGTGAAGTCCACCACAGAGCTCTTCCATGTCTTCTGCTGGCAGGACTCTCAATATGCTGATGGCTTAAGCATGGGGGAATGTAAGCAATAGTTTTACAACATCTGTTTGAGAGTAATCTGCTGAGCAAATCCAGCAGCTCTAATCTTACTGCCCAGACCAACAGAAAATACACATTCATGTTCTAGAATTAACAGGCATAGAGCATCTCAGGGACATGGTAAAGTGGACTACAGTCTTCAAAAGAAAATAGCTATCAAAGCTATACACCGATCAGCTATAACACAACAACCACCTGCCTAATATTGGGTAGGTCCCCTTCATGCCAACAGAACACAGAACAGCTCTGAAATGAAGAGGAAAAGTTCCACAAGACCTCTGAATGTGTGCTGTGGTTTCTGGCACCAAGACGTTGGAAGCAAATCCTTCAAGTCCTGTAAGTTGCAAGGTGGGGCCTCCATGGATTGGAATGGTTTGTCCAGCACATCCAACAGATGCTTGATCAACTTGGGACCAGGCCAAGTGAACACCCTGAACTTTTTGTCTTGTTTAATAAATCCTAAACAAGTTTGGCAGCGTGGCAGGGAACATTATCCTGCTGAAAGAGACCACCGCCATTAGAGAATACGAAGGGGTGTACCTGGTCTGCAACAATGTTTAGTTAGATGGTGTGTGTCAAAGTAACATCCACATGAACGCCAGGACCCAAGGTTTCCCAGCAAAACACTGCCCAAAGCATCACACTCTCACCGCCGGCTTGCCTTCTTCCCATAGTGCATCCTGGTGCCATCTCTTCCCCAGATAAGCAACTCGCAGGCATCCAGCTGTCCACATGATGTACAGAGATATAAGATTTTGTTCTGATCCTTATAATATACAGTAATAATCAATCCAATGTTGATAAAAGAAGCATAAAAAATCTAGTGTGAACCTTTTTCTGAAAGCCGAAATGAGAACGGAAAAGAAATCAGAAGAAAACACGGGTAAAATTATTGCAAAAATGTAACAAGATATTTGAAGACATTTTTGCAATACATGTCTTTCCCCAATATCTCATTAAGATGGAGTTAGAAGGCCAAAATGCACCAGCAAAACAGTAGGTCCACATTTTTTAACACTGAACGTTTAAAAATTATTTAATAAACACAATCAAACAACATCAAAAGTGCCATAATGTGCTGACATCCAATCAGCTGTTTGATATTGTGAAGTTGTTATACACTTGTTTACAGGCTACAAATGGTCTAAATCTAATTAATGATGCATGTAGTTCCTCTGATGACATTCATGAGAAACTCATGAAAATGTACTGAAAAGTATTGCATACACCTTCACACTTGCTAGAAGTATTATGCAAGCAAAAGTGAATATTTGCAGGCCAAAGGGCTGGGTCTGATCTGCAGACAATGGTGCTGGATCCATGGCAGGAGCACAAACTCCGAAAGGCATTACAGTTACTCTTCCCGGGCAGCTTTATGGCTCGATTCCACGCCACATTCCTCTGAAATTCCACAGCGAGTCTCAGTGGATTCAAGGCTAGGAGTGAGGGAAGGAGGGAGGGAGCAGATAGGCTGAGAGGAGGAAGGGAGCGTTCCCTGTCACGGGCCGAGCAAAAGGAACACACTGGTTTGTTGACTCTCCAAGGGACAGAGGAATGTGAACAGGGAGCTGATTTGGGAACATTTTCTTGGCAACAGAGTAATCATATCTGGCTGATCAGTCTAAGCTGGCAGTGAGGCTGAGAAAGGAAAAAAAAAACCTACTATATACGGCAGAACATACATGAACGGATTTCTTAAGGGGCTACCATGTGACAAGGGTTTCTAGCTTGAGAAATGGATCAATAAAGCTGCATTAGGACTTTAAATTTAGAGTTAATGACTCTTAAACTTAGATATTTGAGCAGACTAGTAGAAAGACAACATCAGTGCAGCACATGGGAAGTGGAAGTGGAGTTCGATTCCTACCCTGGGCTACAAAACACTACATAAGGATCCTTGGGCAAGACTCCTAATGCTACATTTCCTCTACATCTGTGATATGCAAAAAAAAAACTGAACGCATCTGCTCAATGATGAGATGAGTTTACAAACAAATATTCCACAACACAATAGTTTTTTTTTTTTTTGATAGATCTACTAGACACACTAAAAACTACTGTGACACACTAATCAGAATCGATGGCAGCAATGATGATGACCTTATTAATCCCCTACACCAGTGGGCATCGAATTCTATTATACATTTCCATAACAAGAATCACTCACTGAACTTGCATTGTAGTCCATGTAGTTATTAAGTAATAAAGCCTAAAATTTTACAAACCTGGCAGCTGACGTGGTCAAACGAATCAGCGAATTAACCAGATGTAACCATGTTCGATATTACTTCCTGCTAAATTCACATGACAAGCCACATTGCTTAATTCCAATTTTTGCTCAGATCTGGTCTTTCTGCCTTCATGGTGTTTGTGACCCTAATTTATCTGCAATGTGAAAACGTGTCCTGAAATGACCTGCAAGTGCACATCCTAAACAAAAACGTCACATGAACGATCTATATGCGTGACTAACAACGGTGACAACAAATGAACAAATTATCAGCCCAAGCCTTCAGTGCAAAGATCATCACTGCATAGCTTTAAGCTGTTCATGATTAAGTGAGAAGACAACTAAAAGTCAGATGCTTTCATGCTTTTGCAGCTATTACTGGCAGAAACTGCATGCTACCCACTAGGTGACACACACACACACACACACACACACACAAACACACACACAAACACACACACAAACACACACACACAAACACACACACACAAACACACACACACACACACAAACACACACACACAAACACACACACACACACACAAACACACACACACACACACACGCACAGATCATTAAGGTTTCTTAGCCACAAATAGGATACATATTTGAACTAAGATCACATATGAAAGTTGATTCAGATTTGATTGTAAAGATCAGATTTGTCTGTACACATACCTAAACCAATATTAAAGGAAACCTAGTAAACAAAACCACCCTTTCTTTGCCAGTTCACAAATATGCAGTTACTAGTAATTGCATCTACCACCTGAGACACTGTAAAACATGAAGTCTCTGCTATTTTAGTGCATATCCTTTTTACAAAATGCATGCAATTCCACAGATTGTTAAGATCTGCTCCTTGATGCTGCATCACACAGAACAAGTTCAAATGTGCACATTCAGCAAGCCTTCATACTTTCACCATCACTACTGCTGTTTCACACACAGACTTCTCTGATGGAAGTATAAAACAGCAACATAATGTCACACATCATCAATGTTAAACTGTGTTAGTGACTGATTCGCTTGTAAATAAATGCTACTTCCACAGACACACGGTTTCTGCATAAAAAAAAATACTTCCACACAAGTGGCTAAAATCAGCTAACATTTCCTGTAGAAAGAGAAAGAGGGAGAGTGTTACTGCAGAAACAATCTCGCCGCCATAGTCTGTGGCCTGTTGTTGCTATTTAGTTTGTTTTCTTAGTAATTGATTCTTCAGGTCTGTCCAAGCTCATCTTTTGCACATGTATAACACACATGCAGATCTCTTATTTGTGTTAACACTGTCAATATGGAACATTTTGTTTTTTTGAATGATGGAAATAAAATTTGTTTTTGTGTTTTTATCTGATTCAACTGAATATATAATCAACAGATTAATCGATCAAAATAGTTGTTAGCTGCAGCCCTACTCTCCATACTCATCTTTCAAAGAGCCGAGAGACTACACTGAATTAAATCTCCTTAAATGCAAAAATCATATTTTTGTGCCGCTTCAACCTGGTAAGGTGAACACGGCTTCAAATCCATATATCTCCCTTTATATTTTTCTATAATAGTTAAGAAATGGTGTGTAACTGCAGCCTTAAGAACTATACACAGCAAAACAACACAATGAGATGCACAGATTTTAAACTGAAGAAGAAATGATTATTTCATGTGACTAATATGATATATTACTGTCTTCTGGATTGCAATCTGATACCACATGCATCTGCACAAAAGGTAAAAAAAAAAAAAACGTGTCTTACAAACATTGCTGCAATGTATTTTGGTAAACTGGTAGCTTGGTAACAGGCTAGGGGTAACGTCAGACACTGTGATCTCACAAGAGATGTGCAAGAGTTTCTGCAGAAGTTTCTGTTTCAGCCTCAGGTTCTCTACCCGCAGAAGATCACAGACTTCTGTGAACTTCTGTGGATGGTTCGTAGACAGGTTGCGCTAGATGTCCTGTGATTGGTTCTTCTGCATGTCAGTCAATATGTCTTGTGCTATCAGAGACAACAGTTGTTGAAACCTACACAGTTAAGATTATGAGGGTGTTTTTCAGCACTGAAGCAGTGTTTCATCACAGGGGCTCTAGAGAAACGCACTTAAACATTCGGCTAAAATGCATCTAAGACCACCTCCTGAAATGGTTTGAGCGCCTGTACTTAAATCTGTTTTAAATGCATCTTGGGTGCTTTTCCATCGGCATTATGGATTTGCATTATGTTGATAATCGCTATATGGATAAAATCTTGGCGTGCAAAATGCATGAAATAAGTCAAAAAGTGTGATGAGTGGATGCTTACTAAAGAATTAATAGTCAGCCGCTCACACACTTAACATCAACCAACTAGAATGATTATTGTGTTCAATCACTTTAAGGACTTCATTTACTGACAAAATATGTACTCACCAAACAAATAGCTTAGAGACTCTTGTTTAGTGTTGACTTCATGAGAGAATGGCGGTAGCCCACTTGGATAGATATCGCAACACTTACATTTAACTTCCCCTGATGCCTAAACTAAACCAGTTATTATAACTTAATCATTATAACTGGTTTAGTTATAATTTAATAATTTAATTTTTAATAAGTGTTTTGCAGTTTAGACCACATTTTTTGTGCTTTGGAAAAAGAGACAAAGCTTACTAATACTAAATACAGATGTGAGTATGTAATGAATGAGTATTCAAAATACTCTGGCCAGTCCTTAATTAATCGCACAGCAAATTATTCAGAAAACTTGGCAGTGGGCAGAAAGCAGCTGATACTGATTGTCATGTCTAGGACAGGTCTTTAAAAGGGGGAGGAGACAATTCACACTCTGACAAAGTCATGGTCAGCTGCCACAATTGGGGGGGTGAAACTGGCTTCATGCCACACTGAGAATAGCCACTGCATGAGCAGCAAAGTCTTTTTAGCAGGACTTTTCAGTCCCATGCAGAAGTGGGTCCTAAGTCATTAATACAATTTCACTGTGAAATGTTCCCATTCTTTGTTATTGTGCCCACTGTGTCAAGTTAACTATGTCATTTGAAAAGCTTTACCAATCAAGTTCATCCACCAAGTTTACATTTACATTACATTTACGGCATTTAGCAGTCGCTTTTATCCAAAGCGACTTCCATTCCCTAACTACAGGGGACAGTCTCCCTGGAGCAACTTGGGGTTCAGGGTCTTGCTCAGGAACCCAGTGGTGGTGCTGAAGGTAGGATTCAAACCCATGACCTCTTGGCCCAGAGGCAAGTATCCTACCCACTAGGCCACCATCACCCCATGTTAAACTGACTACTCAGAAATCTAATAATGTAATAATGTAAGCACTTCATTCGAACACTAATTGGAAGTTTCTTTGCTTTTGTAACCTAATAGAACCTCTGTATCAAGTTAACTGATGTCCTTTGTAAATACTCCACCAGTTGTCAAGTTCATAAGAAATGAGAGAGAGAGAGACAGAGAGGGAGACAGAGAGACACAATGTGTCCCATGTCAGACTGACTAGTACAGAAATCTAATTATGTATTAATGCAAGCCATTCATTCAAATGGTAATTGCCAAAAAACAAAAGAAGCATGAAACATGAGACTAAAGCAACAAAAATAGCAAACACAATTTTCTTAGAACAAAGAGCCTTCTGATTAGAATAAAGGCATACAGCTCACAATTTGTAACTACAGGACCATTGAAGACAAGCACCTGTGTGAATAAGTAAGAAACTCCCTGTCTTTTTCAGTGAAAAAGATATCAGCTGTATTAAAGGATTCAGAAAAGCAGTACAGGAAATAGGATGCGGCTCTGTCTCCTGTGAGGAAAATGTAGCGATTTGTACTCTTGGTTGAGAGGATACATTTGCCAGCCTTCCTCTTTCAGGGGACTTTCACATTCGTTCTCAACCAAAAAGAGACCCTTGGAGGGTCAAGTCTATGTTAAGAGCTTTGCTGAGCCATCAAGTAGCCAGTCTGTAAAAAAAAAAAAAAAAATCATGGTTTCAATTCCTGGTAAAACCAGTGAAGGCGCTTAAATATCCAAACACCACTAGCCTTTAAGGTCAGTCAGACTGGGCATGACCTTGGTATTTGGTGAGCAATGTCCAAGTATGGAATAATTAGTATAAAAGCTACTCCTGTCAAACTTCAGATAAAACAAACAGAACAGTGAGTGATTATTTGAAGGCAGGACACTCCATACATCCTGACAAGACATGGCCAGTGACATGGTCTTCACATTCCCTTGTAGCATTCCCACACAAGACAGGAAGCAAAACTTCAAGTCTCCCATCATTTGCACATCCGCATACATGTTCCCAAAATGCAGCTGTTGCCCTCAGCCAAAACTGAAGACCATTTGCTTCAAATTTCTTTTCAAACACCCAACACTGAACCACAATTATGCTCCACAGTCTAACCAATCAAAGGGCCACAACAAGAAAACAACAAAGAATGAGAGTGAATGTAAGATTCCATCTTTTGCACGGCAACTGGTAAACATGAATCAGTACTGCACTACTGCTGTTGGGAGCCTCAGTACTTTTTCATATGACTGCTTTTGCACAATATATTGTTCCAAAACTGAAGGCATTATTCAACAAATTGAGATAATGAGTGAAGCCATTGCTGCTTAAGTCTTTTTTAAAGCCTCAAAGGTGAAATTTAGGTGAGGGAAACATAAAAATGTTCACCACCATATACATAAAACAGCAGACTTCACCATAGTACCGGGATGTCCGGAACAACACACAGGCCAACAAACAGTCCATAACTCATTTTAAAGTTAAGGAGTGCTTTCTTGATACTTATTCTGACATAAAAGGCTGGTACTGACGGGCATTTTCATTCACACAAATGGGCCTCAAGGAATCTAGGGCCCTGTGGTAAACTGTCTCAGTTAAGACACACTCCAGCTCTGGTTATGACACAATAGTCCAGCTATCCCAGATATCTGTTGCTTAATGTACGCCGCCCTCAGCCAAATGTTGCAGATGACAGTTTTGTACACCTCAGACATGTCCAATAATGTAAACCACTGTTAAAAGCAGCAGAGACGGCTGGGTGCCTCTCTGAACTTTCTCCACAGGCTGCCGCTGATGCTAGCAAAGTAAAGACAATGCCTAGATAAAAATAGTACTTTGTGGAAATAGGAAATACAGTAGGCAGTGGATTCCAGCCGGACACAATGTGTGTGTGGTTCTTATTTGTTAAAGCTCCAATCCCTTTTTAATGAGACATTTCCTTTTGCTTTGTTGACTTGTAATGACCTTTGATCTAGACATTTGGCAATCATATGCTCACACTGCTGAGTGACTAATACCTCTTACAACTCCAGTGCCTTAACTAACACCATTCAGAGACACTTCTAACAACAGAAATCAAACTGGCTTAAAATAACATTTGTAAAAGACTGAATTATTGTATTTGCTAATAAGTAATTTGCATGTGCAGTACAAACACCCAATTTCGGATGCACAAAAACTGATAAGAAAAAAAATAAATGAACCATAGAACAAAGAAAACACAATCTCTCATTATGTCTCGTTATGTATGTACACTATTTTAAAAATGAAGTTACTGTTAAAAAGTATGATTGACAAAACCATCAAATAAATAATTTACTAAAGAAATTACAGTGCAATGTACAGTGGACTGGAGCTCCAATAAACTATGACCTATTAGAGGCTGAGAGAATCCAACTGGCCTCCAGAATGAAAGATTTCTCTCTCAGTTTAGCTAACAGTACTTGTTGCTCTGACCAAATATGGCTGGTTCCAAACACTGGCAGCAGACACCCTCCAGCACCTTGAAACAAACCACAAGTCTACATCTCCTAAAGGGGAGAGAGCGTGGGCCACTCATTGTACACTCCAGGCATAAATCCAGCGCTAGTCATCATTTTCCTAACGCTAGCAACAGCTGTTCCACCACAGTAGGGCTCCCATGATGAGAGAGTTTGTGTGGCTTAACACACTACTACTAGCCATGAAGGAGCAAATGATGAAAGACTGGTAAATTGGGTATTTGTAAACTTGTCTTACTCAAAATTTAACATGTTGAGAAAAAGCTTTTAAAACCAGAGCACAGCGACCCAACTTTATCTAACAAACACCAACAAACCCAAAAGATGACACTCCAGACAGCTTTCCCCATCATTCACACTGGTTCATATGGCCTGTCAGTTCTTATACTACAACAATATGCTGTCAAGTACCACCTGAGTCTAAAACAAAGAATAATGTCAATGTCAAATATTAAAAATAGTCTGAAAGTTGGTATTGATCAGTTGACCTGACAAAGCTTATGAATTACATCAAACATCACATCAAATACTGCAGCACAGGGTTGTGCACGGCTCAAAAAATAAAAAAAAAACAAATATGGAAACATTTCACTTTAATCTGAAAAGTGAGTTTCCTGTAAATTGTGCAAAATCTTGTATGTCTAATATATAGGCTTGTCTGTCTTTGTTATTTCTGCACCTTTTTTGTAAATATGGTTTGGAAGACAGGATAGGTATTCTATGTTTAAAACAGAATTTTATTTAAGTCACTCAGTTGTGTTGATTAATGTAAATACTAATAGACTGTTCTGTTATGAAACCAGTAGTTAAATGCAGCCCCACTGGTGACATTAGAATATATTGCCATGGCCACAGGCACCAAACCAAATGCTGATTGTGTCTGTCCGCATGTTAAAAACATCCATATTTGTGAGTTGCCTGTTTCAGTTTTATGGTGTGTCTGCTTCCCGAGGGGATATCCAGAATGACTGTTCTTGAGGAAATGTTCTGAGACGGTGAATCCAGCAGGAAGTAGAGCTGATACTGATGAACCAGCTAATGGAAAACTTATCATACTTCACAGTCTAAAGAGTTCCACTAAGTTAAAGTCTTAGAGTAATAAGAAAAAGGAACAATTTTTACATTCCAGTTGAGGCAGCAGTCCATGGAACAAGTGGGGAACAAATAATATGCAATTTACAATCAAAACATACACACAACACAGACAAATTACTTCTCTTCATTTTACGGCCAGTGCAGATACATGTGAGCTAGTACAAGAACTCAGGCTAACTCATTTTACCAGAGTGAATGGGTTAGACTAGACCATAGAAATGTAAAAACTAGTGCAGACATGTACAGACATCCATAATCATCTATTATCATTCAATAACACCTCTTTTCTTTGAAGTAAATATCAAATATCATGCTTGCGAATGGTCCATTCTATGAGTTTCAGAGGTACGGGACAAAACACAAACAGTTAACACAATTAGAAATGGATGGAAATCAGAAATAGATGGTCTGTTTCAATTACAGAAAATCAACCTTAAAATTTAAACAAGTAAAACTGTCACTGGCATTAATCTGAAACAGGGTTAAAAGAAACTTTTAACCTAAAAAAGGTTCCATGCGATGGTGGAGAGCTCATGCACACACACATGGAGGTTGACCTCATTGCCTGGCTGTCAAGTGTTTTGGAGTGGCTGGTAGGGGCTCCTGGTGGGGGCCATGAGCGGAGAGCAGGTTGTCCTCCTGTGCTACACCTCTCTCCTCTTGTCTCAGCAGGATTCGCCTGCCGAGCCCCTCTCAAACAGACAAAGGGAGCCTTCATTCTCCACCATCCTGCTACAATACCACACAGTGTGCCATCAATGGCAACCTTGTTGCATGCAGCAGCGGGCGGGGGCAGACACTTTTTACCCGAATTGGACTTGCTTTAGGTACAGGCTACATTCACATTGTTCATATCATTCTCAGAAAGATCTGGTTGGCTTCAAATTAAACCTCAGAAGAGAAACCTGAACCTGAAAACATGTATATTGTTGGGCTGTTTGGCTGACATGTAAAATTACCTACCACAAGCTGTTGCTAAGCTTTAGTAGCTAGCAATTAACAAAACTCTACAACAAAAACAGATCATGAAACAAAGTAATATACAATGACTTTGCAACATTTTACTTTTTCAAACCAGGGGCTAGATTTCTGTGAAAAGGTCAGTGTTGTTACGATGCATAGAGCCAGCAACTGGCTATTAATTACTAGCATGAGCCTGATAAACAAAAATGTATTTTCATTACATTGATTAAAAACTGGTGAACGTAAGTGTATAGAAACAAACATGCAAATAGCTTACATAAGTGGCAAAACGCTACGTATATGTGGAGTTCTGCAGAAATCCATTAGACATCAGACATTTTGGAGAAAAGAAAAAAAAGTAAAAAGACTTCAGCAAAAATGAAGTTAACAACATTTTCTGTAGTTGCTGGAAGAAAATTCATCATTAAGCTGAAATCTTGATTTTAATGGGGTTTTAAAAGTAAAACGCTCGTTAGTGGGCTGTCCTATTAGCATCCGCATTACTATTGATTCCTTTTCTTACTCTTTCACTGCAGAAAAGAAGAATAAAGACTGCCAACTTATCATTCATATAAATCCATGTGCAACTAACACAACCACACGTGCTTGTGTTTGCATATGTGCAATAGATTGTGGAAATCTTGGAAAGGCAGAAGGAAGACAGGGTCTCCAGCAACGACACACTACAAGTAACGTGCTCCACCATTTTCAAGAGGACAATAACAGGAAAGAGATACAAGCTGGCATCCTGAACAGCTGCTCTGAGAAAATAAAGAATAATAGTTTCATAGAAAGGAGTGACTCGGCCTTCACATCAAAAGGTAATCATAATCAATGGCTACAGTCTCCTCAGAAAGTGTGCCACAGGCCTTGTGTGCTACAACGTCCAAGAGGATCAAGTGCATGTGAACCGCGAGCACAACGCTGCTGTTTACCAAGCTGCAGTCAATACGCTCAACAATCCACTCTAAATCCCTCCCTCCAGCTTTACTGATTAGTCTGCAGTATTGAGCGAGGCCTTGAGTGGTCATTATTCACTCCAAATGATCAGCGCATACAAACCGTAGATTCTGCGCCACGACTACAACAGCAGCCCTGAATCAAATACTAACAGACTTCATGCAGTAATATCTGTGTGATTTCTAATGTATTGACATAAATTGGAACGGTTTCCACTGTTCTTATAAAAGCACTCTGTATTATTAATACAGAGTGCTAATAAGAGAAAATTTTAGAAGAGAAAAGATAATAATATTTTTTATGAGAGAGATAATAATAAGAATTACTCATTCTGTAATATTCATAAAGGAGAAGACAATTAAGTAAGAAAATTAAGAAGTAAACAAATACATGCCTTGAACCTACTTACAGTTGGTGTGTATTTGAATTGTTTTTTTTTTTTTGTTTTGTTTTTTTTTACTTGTTTATGTCAATTAGGCTTGTTGACAAAACTAAATGAATGCTGGAATCCTTTGATGACGTCCTTTGACAGCTCTTTGGTCTTACCCATGGTGGTGGAGAGGTTGGAATGGAAGGAAATTCTACGGACAGGTGTGCTTTATACACATAACGAGTTAAGATCAGGAGTATCTGTGACACAGCCAGTCTGTGGGAGCCAGAAGTCTGGCTGGGTTGTAGGGGATCAACTATATATTTCACTTAGTGACATGCAAATCAGGTTATAACTTTTATGTAACATGTTCTTCCTTGATTTTTGGTTGATATTCTGTCTCTCTCCATAATGATGAAACTACCTCATAAAGACTGTTCATTTATTTGTAAGTCATTATTCCCCCCACTGTGTATGGGCTTTCTCTCAACAGATGAGTTCAACTTATATAAACCAAGACGTCTGGGGCACTGCGAGACATAATTGAACTGAATGCTCTTTCATCCACCTAAGAAAAGGGAAGGAAGAAGCCAATGAACGTCCCAGGCTAAAACCGCCCCGAGTCTCGGCACGTCCATCAAGGCAGCATGATAACTCTGAAACACGGCCCGCTGTCTGCAGAATGTGGGTCAAACTGCACAAAATTAATTGCCGGGTCATAAACCAATATTTCATTGACACTCCCACTAACGTTGAATAAGAGATGTGTGCTGAGTGACATTTCTGCTGGAGTGTTTACTCTCATAGTTACACCACATTGGTTAGCCACATACATGCCACCGTTGAGGCAAACTCTACTAACATTCAGCACAGGAATTCTTATAAACAGTGACACTAGTCAATTACTAACAAATATACAAGAGAAATACTGCCTAGTCCATTTTAATATACTTGATATAAACAGAAAAATTACATTACAACCAATTTACAATCTGAGACAACAACTTTGAGTATATTTTCTAAAACTAAAAGTACACAAATCTAACTAAACCAAACTTACACAATTCTCCTTTTACCACAGTCACCTGGCCAAATTTGGTGACTTATGTTTGTTTCTTTAGTACTGCAGCTACAAGGCTAATGTAACTAACAAGACATTAAAATCTACCACATTAGAGTCAAAATTCCAGTGTGAAACTAAAATACAAAAAATATTTCAAATAATGGGAAAACTGTGCAAATCTAAGTCAGAAATGTAAGTATATTTAATTACTAGGCACAAGCGAGGTGGATAGACCTTTACATCTTCAGAAAGAGTCTCTCCAGACTCTTAGGTGAATTCTCCAAATATCTGTCTTTCTAGCTGCATCCACAGGCTGCATCTTTTCTTCAGATATCATCTGTCTGACATGCCACACAGCTCCCACACACTCTTTGACATGTCACACAGCTCCCACACACTTACGCAGGAAAACGCATGAAAAAAAGTGAAGAGTGAAAATCTACAACTACAAGTGTTAACTGGAACCATAAGCCTGTTGACACCAGCGACCTGTATGTGTTTAAAACAGGACAGAGACTCTCTTAGTGCCCTGTGAAATGGCACTGTTCCAAGCATAATAGAGTAAATACATACTTAAGTACATAAATAAATCTTTAATCTACAAATGTAAAAGAAAGTACTACAGCCGCAGTGATTTGAACACATATGTCCAAAAGTCCCCCGCCCCCTTTGTAAAGCCTTCCCTGCCCCTCTGGGAAGGCTTTACACTAGATGTTAGAACATTGTTGTGAAGAGTTGATGCCATTCAGCCACATGAGCATTAGTGAGGTCAGGTACTGATGTTGGGTGATTAGTTCTGGATCACAAACGCCACTCCAGTTCATCAGTGAGGCATTAGATGGAGCTCCATCACTAAAAAACACAGCTACACTGTTCCACATCCCAAAGGTGGGTGGGGTGGGTGGGGTTGTGGGGTGTGTGGCGGGGCTATACCCCTCTAGGTGACCTTAGCATCAATTGCGGCTGCTCATGGGTGTCCCACTCTATTGGCAATGCTCTTCTAAACAGAAAATTATATACGCTGTGTGTGCGCGCGCAGTTGAATGCTTATTTTAATTTACGACCTTAAAATACTTGAACGATCCCTTGATAATTCCAGACATACAGCTTATATATAAATTACACATTGTGACTTCTGCATGTTGTCTGTGTACTGTGAAAGGTCATTCTGTGTATGTGAAACACAAAGGCGCAAACACACACACGCACACACAGATTACTAATCTACAAATCTATGAGCAAGTATGGCAAATATGAGTGTGAGTGTGACACACACTATATGGACAAAAGTATTGAGACATTCCTGTTTTCAGGGTTTGGGCTAGGCCCCTTACTTCCAGGAGAGGACAATCTTAATGTTTCAGCATACCAAGACATTCTGGACAACGCCATGCTTCCCACTTTGTGGACACAGTTTGGGGAAGAACTTTTTCTATTCCGGTATGACTGTGCCCCAGTGCACAAAGCAAGCTCCATAAAGACACGGCTGAATGAGTTGGGTGTGGAAGAACTTGACTGGCCCGCACAGAGCCCTGACCTCAACCCCATCCAACACCTTTGGGATGAACTGGAACGGAGACTGTGACCCAGACCTTCTCGTCCAACATCAGTGTCTGACCTCATAAATGCTCTACAGAATGAATGATGACAAATTCCCACAGAAACACTCCAAAATCTTGTGGAAAGCCTTCTGAGAAAAGTGAAAGCTGTTCTAGCTGCAAAGGGGGGACCAACTCCATATTAAAGACTATGTATTTGAATGCAATGTCATTAAAGACAATGAAGGTGTAATGGTCAGGCGTCCCAATACTTTTGTCCATACAGTGTAGCACTCCAGTTAGCTACGCGGTGTCAGACACGTTGACCGTTACAGGCCGAGGAACAAAACTTGGCTACATTACTTCAAGAAGTTGCCACAAGTCTCAGGAGCTGAAATAACCTATTCTGAGGTGAGACATGTTACGATCATACGTCCAAAACACACTTTAAACCAAGTCTGCATAGATAACAGGGTCTCAAAAGACTTTTGAAAAGTATGCAAGTTATCCTTCCGTGTTTACATTTAGTTAAAAGCTGAGATCTAAACATTTCTACCTGTATGTTCAGGACTACTCTCATTCTTCTCATCTATTTTACAGTTACAGCGATTAATTACACCTCTTACTTTACCAGACACTTCAAACTTCTAAACCTGACAGTACATTTGTTGCATAAACTGGGGGGGGGAAAGCTGTGCAGTGAGAGAGACCAGTCGGAAGGAACTTCCCACCCTTCACCAAAGTTTTCTTCAAATGTTTCTTTCGAGCCGTTTTTCACTTTGTTTCCTTACCTCTCTGCTCTCCTAGACCTCTTGTCGTCCTCCCTCGGACTATACCCGATGCAAACAGCCCCTTTCCCCAGCCAGAAAGTGTGTTTAAGTTCCGAAAATGCTGGTAAAATGTCAGAATCTGGGTCTCCTTGCCTCCGTTTGTCCGTTCGAGGCGCGTTAAAGCTCCACCCTGCCGCTTATTATTTTTTTCCACACCCGTATTTGTACAAGCCCCGCCCTTCTCGTGCTGTGATTGGTTGTTTGTGCAGACGGACACGTACATAACAATTATTTGATTTATCTGAGTTTTTTTTTATAAAAATATATTTTTAAAAGTGTCTTGAGCATAAACAATATATGTCATATCAAGAACAATACTTTATCTAATAGTGTTTAAGATAACTTTCTTTATCCAGAGGGACATTCTTGTGTCATTGGCAACAAGAAAGAATAAAAGATAATATAATAATAATAATATATATATATATATACAATAAACAATATTCCAACACAATGATAAGAACATTAACATGTAAGTATTAAATCTTTTTAGGGTACTTTAGTGTACTGCATCTAATTATTTAGTCATTTAATCTTATTTTATTTCAATCACATTAAGTCTGCCCTCTTTTTTGTGCAGTATGTCAAAGAGATCATGTTACTAATGACCTGCTTGACAGAGACATGACTGGTTTTGACACATTTTTAAAAAGGTAAACACTTAGAGATTACAAATGGTGCTCTTTGAAGAAAAACATCGTCTAAGAATAAAATAATTTTAATCTTTAGATTTCTGAAGGACTTCTCTTCTATTAAGGTGTTAACTCTCAGCCAGGAGGCAGGACCTGCCTGAAAACGGGTGGAGAGAGAAAAAACACAGCTCCGGGCTATGCAGACAGGGAGAGGGCGTAGAGAGAGATGGTAGATTTCATAAACTGGATGCTTTTTCCCTCAACAACAAAAGGCCAACCACGCAGGGACTGCTATAGATAGATAGAGCAGCTGATAGAGCAGCTGGGGTGAAGGGGTTAAAAGTTTATCATTTTACTTTCATTCTTTTCTTTCCTTTTTTGCTCAAAGGACACAGTTGATGACCTCTCTCCATTCACTGTCAGATATTTTATTAAGTTCTCTTTTTTTTTTTTTAAGAAAAAGTTTCTGTCTTGGTCTACATGACACTCTGAGTATTAATATTAGATTTAAAAAAAGTTTTATCCTTTGGCCTTTAAGGACAGGCCTTTCACAATGTCTCCATCCAGTGGTGTGTGGTGGTAAAACTGAAATGAATGAGTGGTTCATTTAAGCAAATAAATATTGCTATATACTCACGTTTTGGAGCTACACTGTATGCACAAAAGTATTGTGACACATCTGATTTTTCAGGGTTTGGGGTCTAGGCCCCTTACTTCCAGTGAAGGGGTTAATCTTAATGCTTCAGCATACCAAGACATTTTGGACAACGCCATGCTTTCAACTTTGTGGACACAGTTTGGGGAAGA
>JBBPCZ010145597.1:0-19582 GCA_037974445.1 Brycinus macrolepidotus | reverse complement strand
AAAAAGCTGCTAAAAACTGCACTATTCTCCTCTGCCTTCTTTTAAATATTTGCACTTTTACTGCACTTTTAATTTTCTTTTGTGTATTTTTTTTTTATCCATCTCATTATCTTGTCTTATTTTATTCTATCATGTTTTTATTCATTCTTATTTTATTTTCCATTTCTGTAAAGTACATTGAATGACCGTCTGTGTATGATAATGTGCTATATAAATAAACTTGAACTTGAACTTGAACAAAAAGGCAAAATTATATTGAACAGTACAAGCTTTACTGCATGATAAGATACAAGATAGTTCCCCCTTTGCTGCCTCTACTCTTAGGGGAACATTTTCCAGTAGAATATGGCTTCCATTCACAAAAGCATTAGTGATGTTAGACTGGATAAGCTTGACTTACAGCCAATGTCCAATTCATTCTTCTGAAGCTGACTGAAGGAGCTCTGTTCAGGTTAATCAGGTTTTTCCACTTCAAGCTTGGCACTCTCAAGCTGAAACAGGAAAGATCCTTCTCTAAACTGTTGCTAAAACACACAATTTTCTAAAACGGCATTACATGCCAAGGCATCAAGATTCAGATTTATGGACTCAAGACATGAGTTGGGTGGCATGGTGGCGTAATAGTAGTGCTGTCACCTCATATCAAGAAGGTTCAGGGTTCGCCTTCTGGCCAGGATGGCCAAGAAAACCCATATCGCCTCCTGGCCAGGAAACCCTCTCTGGGTTTCTGTTTCTTCCCACAGTCCAAACTGCTCTGTGATGGACTGGTGGCCTGTCTAGGGTGTTTCTCCATCTATCTTGCCCTATGACCACTGAGGCTTCAGCACCCCACCCTGGTTAAGAATATAGTGGCCCAAATAATGAATGAATGAAGTGATATGATTTGGATTTCAGTCAAACTCAAGTAATGAATTTAATTATTTGTTTGTTTTTATTCGTTTTGAATGCCTGATTCAATAGATTTGTTTTTGTGTGGTTTTATCATTAAGTATGGTCATGCTTTGCTCCTTTTATTTAGGACAAGTGAGACAAACATTAGTATTCAAGCTTGCCTCCAACTTCAAACCAGTGAAATTCAAATAAGTATCATTAATCCCTCACTAAACACCTAAACTTTAGTTTTACTGTAGTCATTTAATGTGCTTGTTACAGATTTTTTCAGTTAAAGGCAGTTTTTGTAGTTAAAAAACTGTAGTTTTCTCTTTTCCATGAATTTAGGTCATTTTGCACCATTTTTGTCATTTCGTGTTGAAATTTAAATTTGCTGAAGTACTCTAGTGGACTTGTTTAGGGTGCAAATTGAAAACTCGGAGCTCGACTTTTCGAGATTTTCAAGACTTGAGACTTGACTAGCACATCTCTGTCAAATCACTTACTTGCATCTCAGTGATTCCTCCCCACATCTATTAAGATTACCTTTCACTGAAACTGAGGGGTCCAGTTTAAAGAATGACAAATTGAGCTTTCCAGTAAGACCCATCCTGCTCCCACTGTTTATCTTTAGTCATACTGAAAAATAGACACTAGAACAGCTTGAATACACTGAGATTGTGTGCTTCATGTGCATCACTTGAATAAAATGTTGCCTAATTTTATAAGCACATTATTAAGTACGTAAACTGAAGGACTGTAAAACATGTAATATTTATTTGGAAATGCATACAATGAATCAAGTACATCCAGTGTAACATTATCACAAGACCTTTCCACATTTTCAAGACTTTTAATGTTTCATGTGGCTATAATAAGAGTGATCAATCATTGACAACTGATCTGACACAGTCAGAACTGTTTTCATCTCCACTGCAAGCTGATGGAAGAATAAAACTAATTGCTTTTCTGTATACAAAAGATTTAGCCACATCAGGCTTGCAGAGTCATTCTTTTCCACAGCCCTTAAACTATCCAACTTTTTTTTGCTTTTCCACCTTTCAAGATTGCGAAGAAAAAGTCTGTGTCATGTCTGAGCTCTGTGAAAATAAAAAAGGAACTTAAATTTAATATTTATAACAGTAGGAACAACTCAAACAGAACTGCCCTTTTTGGCGCCTTCTGTCAATATACACTATATGGTCAAAAGAAGTATGTGGACACCCCTCTCAGTTACTGAGTTCAGGTGTTGTAGCCACACCCATAGCTAAAAGTTGTATAAAATCAAGCACAAAACCGTGAAATCTCCATGGACAAACCCTGCAACAGAAGGGGGCATACTGAAGAGCGCAATGAGTTTAAACATTGCCATATCATAGAATGCCAACTTTGCAACAAGTCAAACTCATAGAGTGGAATCGAGCGGTGAAGCCTGCAGTGTGTAAAAGTTGATCCTCTGTTTCATCATTCACTACAGAGCTCCAAAACGCCTCTGGAAGCAACATCAGCACAATCACCATACATCAGGAGTTTCATGAAAATGCTTCCTTAGCCAAGCAGCTGCACACAAACCTGGAGCAGTGTGAAGCATGCTGACACTGAACTCTGGAGCAGTGGAAACATGTTCTCTGGAGTGATGAATCACACTTTATAATCTGTCAGCCTAATGGGTGTATCTGGGTTTAGCAGATGTAATTAAAACACTACCTACCGGACTGCATAGTGACAAGTGTAAAGTTTGGAGGAGGAGGAATAATGGTCTGGGGCTTTTTTCAGAGTTTGGGCTATGTTCCTTAGTTCCATTGAAGGATAATGTTAATACTACGGCCTACAAAGGCATTTTACACAATTATATACTTCCAGTTTTATGGCAACAGTTTGGGGAAAGCTGTTTACTATTCCAGCACGACTGTTACCCTGTGCACAAAGCGAGGATCATAAAGGCTTTGTTGGACAAGTATGGTATGGGGGAACTTCAGTGGCCTGCACAAAGACCCTGACTTTAGCCCTGTGGAATAAATTGGATTGTTGATTGCAAACTAGAGCTTCTGGTCCAACATCAGTCCCTGACCTCACAAATGCTCTTTTGACTGAATAAGCACAAATTTCCTCAGACACACTCCAAATTCTTGTATAAAATCTTCACAAGAGAATTGGGACTGTTGTAGCCCTCTGGGGATTGAAGTTTGGTTGGGGGGTGTTTTGGTTTAGTAGGTGGCAACTCCATATTAATGGTCATGGTTTTGGAATGGTATATTCAACAAGCTCATATATGTGGTATAGTCAGGTGTCTATATAGTGTACCATGCAATGCTAGCTCCATTATCAACCCTCTGTAAATAAAGCTCAATTAAAAAATGAGGGAGAAATGCAGGTCCATGATAAAGTCATGTCTGATCTTTCACTTTGCCTTGGGTTTCTTATTACTTTGCGAGTCACACTGCTTCCAAACTCTGAACACATTACTTTGGAACTCTCATGGGATGGGCCCTCATTACGTAATGTTTAGTTGTTCTTGTGAATGAACCAAAAAAAGTCAAATGACCTGCCTGAACAAGCTTGGAGGTAAACACAACACCATATACACAGGATCCCGGCAAGCTATGAGTGTACAGACAAAGAGGCCTTCAGAACATGACTCCTCAATGATGCAATCTGCTTAAGGGACAGAAACCTGTTGAAAGGTCTAAATATCAAAATATACTCCCACAAGAGCTTGAAACTGGACACCTACCTCAGTAATCCTCTGCCAGTAACATAATGCTGCCCGTCATGCATTTTCCAACATTTTTGTCATTTGTGAAACCCCAGGGGTGTTAGTTCTGCAAAAGAAATCTACACTCTTATAAATAAAGGTGTCAAATGGGGTTATTTGGAACAATAATATAACAAAAAGCACTTATATTTCTCTGAAGCAGTTTTTCCCATCCTGATCCTGAAATATTAACCGCTCCCAACACACATGATCTGACTAATCACCTTATTAACAACCCCTTGCTGAGCTAAAGTGTGCATAATGATCAGATCAGCTGGCCTTCAGGACTAGGATTGCATAAACACTGCCCTAATGAATCTTTCAATTTATGATCCTCAGAGGGAACCTTTTTTAAAAATTTCAGCTGAAAAGTTCAAAGAATCCTTTGGCACCTTTACTTTAAAGAGTGTATCCAAAAATGCACTTCCTACATTGCCTATATGGAAAGAATATTTAGGCATGGAAACTTCAAGTAATGAAGATCAAAGTCCTTCAGTTTTGAGCTAATCACGAATGTTCTTGTGCTTGTTTTCTGTGCTCTTGATATGACCTCACTTTCCTGATCGCTCACTCCCCTGTAGAGTGATTTCTTAATCTTTCCATATTGTCTGTGCACAGCAGAAGAGACTTCACAATATGCTTATCCTTTGAAATCTGTTGTTATAAGTGCAGATGGTCAGACAATCATGTGGGTGGAAGGTGGTTTGGATGATCGCTGCGTTATTGATTGGAGCATCAGGTGAAGCTTTATGGAAGACAAGTCATTTTCTGTTACCCTGCGGCAAAAGTTGTCAGGTCACTCAGTAAGCAGTTTCAACAGACAGTCGAATTGCTGCCAGTGACAAATAGGGGTACAATAACAATGTATTTCAGGGAATTTCACACTGACTTCCGGGGCAGCACTGGCTTGCTGCTCTCTCTGTCTGTATTAGATGTCGCAACATACCTGCTGTAATCGCTTTCCGTATAGCTCATAATACTGACAGATGCTGTAATATACTAGATGTTTTAAGGATTAAATACCACCCGGGGTTAAGCACACCACCAAACTCCTAATTACCATCAAATTTCTTTTCAAAATGCCAGCTGCCTTATTAGGCAATGAAAATCTAAAACAATGTCTGTCTCCTTAATTTATTCCTCATTAATCTCACACTTTGTCATTACAAAAGCACTTTGTTTATGTATTTAGGTACTTTAAGCTAGTATGAAGAGAGCTGTCAAAAACAACTGAATAAAAGAATAAAAACAAATAAAATGTTAATTTCCAAATTAAAATAAGACCACTCTCTGATGTTTTTAATGTATTTATTAAATGTTCTTCTGCACAGATGAATGCTGTTTATCAAGCCACAGACAGTGCTTTGTCTAAGCTTGACTAATATAAGTGCACGGATAAATTTGTTGCGTATTCAGTGGTGTAGTAACTGTCTTAATCTTATCATCAGGGGATCAATAGTTCAAATCCTGGTGATCCTCAGCCTTCTATCGTCTGGAATCTAAGAGCAAGAATCACTCAGCCATAATAACTCTTTTGAAAGGCCCGCAGGCGTGTACTGAGCCTTCAGCTTCACAGCTTAGTGGCACCATGTTATAGGGGAAGACCTAACTGGCAAGTGGGAATTAGAAATTACCAATTTGGGGGCTGGCGTATTTCCACTTATTTCAGCTTATAAGGCAACCACATTGTGTGTGTGTGTTTTTCATAAGCTTAGTATTGTATTGTTTTCCTAACTGAGATGCAATACTAAAGTGAAAGTGAAGTGAAAGTGACCATTTGTCATACGTGGACACACCACAGCACACAGTGTGAACAGCGCAAAATTCTTCTCTGCATTTAACCCATTCACCAAGTGAAGCAGCGGGCAGCCAGGAACACAGCACCCAGGGAGCAGTGTGTGGGGACAGTACCTTGCTCAAGGGTACCTCAGTGGTGCCACTAGCAGTCTTGGGATTCGAACCCACGACCTTCTGATCACAGGGCCAACTCCCTAACCACTAGGCAAGCGTGAACTAGATTGCATCTCTGCAAGAAAATGTGAAGTGTGATTGCACGGTTGCTATGGTAACTGTGGTTGGTACTAGGTGGTTGCAATAGTGTTGCTAGATGGTTAGTAATGTGTGCAGCAGTTACGTTCTGACACCTCCAACTTTAACTTTTTAACTTTCTGTGAGGGAACTTTTAGACGCAGATGTCTGGTTCCTTTCACCACCAACGTGAATAATTCTGATTCTCTAAATTTCTCCAGAATGGAGTGTCTCACACCAACCCTGCTCTGAACCTCTCTGTTTACACCTTAAACACTTCATCATGGGGGGATTTTGTAAATGAAGTGGAGTTCCCCTTTACAGTGAGGTGGGGTGGGGGGGGGTATGCGTGTGGCCAGGACAGACAGAAATTAAAACACAGCATTCTGACTCATGGAGTTTCTCCAAAACGGAGTGTTTCACACCAAACCCGCTTTAAATTGCTCTATTTACACATTAAACATCATGGAGGATTTTGGAAAGTAGGGGGAGTTTCCTTTCAAGCTGAGGGGGGCGGGTTTATGCACACGGCCAACACAGATAGATATTAAAACAGCGTAGAGGCAAAGTGGGGGAGGGATGCGGGCGACAGCAGGGCCGTGGAGACACAAAAAAACTCAGAGCTCAGATCCATTCAGCACAAAAACTTACACCATCACACTTTAGTGTCATTAATATGAACACATTTATCACCCAGAAAACTTATACAGCCTCAAGTCGGCTAACTGAGCTGGCTAGCAGCTTGGCTAACTAACAGCGCTAAAACACGCATTCATGCGGTGATTATTTTTAATAAACCACAACAAACAGAGACACGTCTTTCTTTTCATAACTGACCTGTGCATGTTGAAAAGGGGGGTGGAGTTGATGTTGCGCACGGGGGAGGGTGTGACAAATAGGGGTACAATAACAATGTATTGCAGGGAATTTCACACTGACTTCCGGGGCAGCACTGGCTTGCTGCTCTCTCTGTCTGTATTAGATGTCGCAACATACCTTCTGTAATCGCTCGGGGGATGGGCTGTGGAGAGAGACAGACAGCTCAGCACAAGCAGCTTGCTAAAGAACTAACAGTATCAGGGCATAAAACAAGTCTTCACGGGCTGATTATTTTTTATAAACAACAGTGACATATTTCACTGACCTGAGCACACCTGAAAAGGGGGAGGGGGGCTCATAAAGGCTGATTTTTTAACAAAAGAAAGTAATTAAAAAAAAAAATTCTACTCAGAGTGAAATTTGATCTTGCGACTCTAATTCTCCCAGTGTAGCCATTAACCAGTAGACAAGGCAGGGGAGTTTAAACAGCCCACATTAAAAGTGCACATAAAGTGGCTGAAAATGACTCATCTTAAACTGCTCTAAATAACACAAACATATGGTTTCTTTATTAATAATCAAAACGACAGTTACAAATGTTTTTCATTCATTAAATTACAGGCACTGAGGTCTAAATATAGGCTTCTTGCGCACCCGAAAATGGGCTGGAAAAAACGTGCGTAGCCACGAAAGAGATTAAAACAGCAGAGAAAAAAGTCCGCTTGAGCATAAAACGGCTCAACTTACACTGTCAAACTAACACAGATTAGGCTCGTCTCTCCTAATATCTTGCGTTTAGCAGCTGATTTGTCCTCCGTGCAGCAGTGTTTTTCTGGCTCTCTGCCAGCAGCTTGCAGAGTGAGGTGATGTCACAATGGCCAATGTTTAATGAATGGAGGTCTATGGGCAAAATTATAGATTTGATGATCAATACTTGGCTCCTGATCAACTGATCAAAAAACTGAATACATGTGCAGTGGATATTAACAGACATTTGCCGTTCCAAAATACTGTACAAGCTCGGATGAGAAGCCGGCCCTTTTCTGGCTATAAACGGAATAATAATAAGAATAAAACTCCCACAATCACACTACTAATTAGGAGAATGTTTAAGTGAGCTAAGAAGTTTGAGTTGTCAGGTTGAGATAACTCAAGTAAATAGTGTAGCTGGGTTGCCTCCTAATCTGAAGTTGACTTGACTTATTGCTTACAGTGCAGAATGGCATTCAGTCTGACTGCAATACTTAAAATGATAATGGTCAGGGGTTTCCAAACTTTTGCAAACTTTGCAACCTGGTGGGCCAGCTATGGCCTATATTCCTTGCTTTGGGCAGTTCCTAAACAACGGATGTGTTTGTGGAGGCATAGAAGGGAGCATTTTTCCCCAGTAGTGTGTAAAACATATCTTTACTTTAAAATACAGTCTGTCAAACAACAGCCCGCACATAATCATTGTGTTGCTTTTCTTCACAGAATCATTAGTAGAGCGTTTGAGTAAAGCTTATTCCTGCACTGCACAAGCAACTGTATTATTGTAATCATAATGCAGCAGAATAGCTTGTGTATTTGCTTCGAGTAAAATACAGAAGGTTCATTTACTCATTCTGTCAGTACACTGTAACTTATCATGTTTGCAAACCTGCTGTCACAGTTATGCAGAAGGTCACACCAAGGATCAGTCATACACCAGCACACAGGAATTGAGTGGTCAGAGTAGGACTATATTGTTTCATTATTTCCTGCCAGTGCTGGAGGTGTGCAACCCTGGAGGCTTGCCTGAGTTATGCGGTCCATGGAAAGATTCAGTCCTTTGAAGCTTCGCAGTTTGAACCAGAGGCCTAAACTACGGTATCACTGCCAAAAATGTCAAAGCTATCACCTTGCTGTTCCTTTATTCCCTTCCATTATTATTTTTTTTCATTTGACTGCAGTTTAACTCTGAGAAGTTGTTCTTATTGCAGAACAAAAACAAAAGCATGGTATAACTTTATAGTAGTCACTCAGAGCTCTTTGAAATGAGAGCACTTATGATAGACCTCTGTGGGTTAATACTCTTTTTCAATGACATTATGTCTGGTTGTGTGGCAGTTACTAAATGTCATGTTGTGCAGGGACAGTAACAATAAACTCACTCTTTTACAGGTAGAGGCCAACAGGTCAACAGCAAAAATGTTTGGAAAGTAACCGACATTTTAAAGCAGAGGGTTATTACTTGGTAGGCTATTAATTCCACCTTAGCAAACAACTGTGGAAAAGGAAACTGAAACTTGTGTTGCTTAGCCCCAAACAACAAGAGGGAGAGAGCATTTGACCCACCACTTTTTGATAGAGTTTAGGCTGCTTAGTTCAGGGAAATCAACTCCACTCTCCCTCAATGTACCACTGACCTATAAGCATGAACAGACTGTCTGTCATGTGCTTGGGGTCTGGAGGCTGGAGAGCTGGCTGCTTGCGCTCAGGAAGCTGAAGCACAGGCCGCTCAGGCTCAGGAGGCTGGAGCGCAAGCTGCTCGGGCTCAGGAGGCTGGTGAGCAGGCCGCTCAGGCTCAGGAGGCTGGTGAGCAGGCCGCTCAGGCTCAGGAGGCTGGTGAGCAGGCTGCTCAGGCTCAGGAAGCTGGAGGGCAAGCTGCTCGGGCTCAGGAGGCTGGTGAGCTGGCAGCAAAGAACTAGGAGACAGGGGCGCCAGCTATGAAGAACCAAGAGGTGGGGTGCCACCTCAACTGCTTTTCTTACATCATTTGGTATTTGTAGGTTCGAATGTATGCCACTACACATCATCTCAAATAAATAGTTCAGAACAGCAAAAATATGAGTTCATTGAATGGAATTCCACATCCTAAAACTCTAATACAGTTGCAATTGAGTTTCCTGTACTTTGAATCAATTTCCTTGTTTGAACTGGAATTGTTGAGTTCATTTATGAATTGACCATAACCACTTTAGCCTTGTTGCTTTAGGCAAATACTGCCTACACTTAAATGACCTGACTTGTGTCAACAGGTTCAACAGTTGCAGCGTTAACACACTGAAATAAATGATAAATGATTATTTTACAACTGCTCCAAAAACCCAAAGAGAACGTGAAAGAGTAAATCCAGCAAGGAGATAGCAGTGTCCACAGAGGGCTGTCTGCACCAGGCTCACCAGCTAGCATTGCTTACATATGTGTAGATGCAGCCTGGGACGAACATGAAGACTGATGTTTTCAGCCAGTTGTATGTGGTGGTGGGAGAAAAGATGCTATGATATTACTGCTTAATATCATTTCTCCATGCCCTATGTACAAGATGACATCAAACAACAAAATTTTGTCTTTTTAATGCTATGATAGAATGGATTATACTCAATATGACCAAAAAATTAACAAGAGTTTAAGTTTAAGATTTCAGGTTGACTTGGGTCCCCATAATACATGCATAATACATGGTTTGAAAGGCTTGTGATATTCAGTCTGATGATTCTGCTTATTGCTAGACAATAAACATTAGTTTCCCAAGATACGACACAACTCCCTTCACACTCCTGTTTTTCCGGCACTAAGATAAGAAAGAGCAAGAACAGGCCTAAATGAAATGCCATGCCATCTCATATCTACAAAGTCCTCAGTGACAGAAAAAAGAAGATATAAATAGTCTAAGAGAGAGAGAGAGAGAGAGATAGAGAGAGAGAGAGAGAGAGAGATAGAGACACAGAGCGGGAGAGAACTGTCAGCTGTATCAGTGAACTCTGAACTCTTTCAAACAAGGAAGAGAGAGAGAGAGAGAGAAGGGGAGAGAGAGAGAGAGAAAGAGGTGTGACTAAGGGTGGCTCAAACAGGTTCCTTGCCTGTGGCCAGGGGGAGAGTTTCAGGTTTTTTTTTTCACATTTGCATGTGAAAACTTGAATCCCCACCCGCCCGGCTTCCCAGCGTGTCGTGATGTCCTCAGTTCTTTCTCTTCTTTTTTCTTGCCTTCCCTCTCCAGTAGTGAAACTTTACTTTGCTTTTCAACACACTATTTTTTTATCTCTCTGAAAAAAACAAGGACAAGAATGCTCCATCAACGCACCAGAAGATTCCCCCATAACTGACATTTCAAGTAAGTTGTTTAAAAGAAGTTAAGATATGCAAATTAACACGCAACTGTTCATTGACTTGCTAACAGGGTGGTAGTAAATGTAACTGGAAAATAAATGATGAAATTCTGTGTTTCCTGACGCAGCACCAACACATATCAATACTTCTTTGACTTTGTTGTGAAAGTGGAACTGCTGAATGCTTCCGCACAGTGTATATACTGCTGTTGATACTTCCAGAATGGCATGACATATATCTTCCATTTATCTTCCTTCTAAAGTTTTCCTAATTCTCCTTGACTGAATCTCATGGTTGATGACATTTGCTTTCTTCAGTTTCAGTTTTTTATTTGTGCCTGCCTGTAGAATGGAAAGTTTTTGGCAAGCAGTAGCATGTTAACAAGTGTGTCAGCTCAGACCTCGCTGTCAAGTTGAGGTGTTCCTTGTCTTTGTCTTCCCATCCGTGATGCAATAACATTGTGTACTAGAGGTACATCAAAAGAAATAGACGTTCATTATGTGTGTGCATTTACGTTATTTTATAAACCATTTATAACAAGGTAATAAACTTCCATTAAACATATTAATATGATTGCTGTTAAAAAAAAGTGATGTCATTTTACAGTGGAAACACTTCAGTAACCTACCGTATTCCTTAAACACAGCAGATTATTGTAAAATATGGTGCAGTCATCTTGTCAAAGATATCAAAATGTAGGATTATACAGTACTAGTTGTTATTTGTGGAGCATATTTGGAAAGTGATCGTTAATTTGTAATGTCTTGAGTGTCCAAAGATTGTATTGTTGCAGTTTTGGTGGTTATTTACTTTTACTTTTTCATTTTTATATATATTTATGAATTTTAACATGTTACTCCTACCCTAAAGTTATGTTTGAATGCTTTTTAACATATTTTAGTATTTTAATTCTGATGTTTTATGTCTTAGTTAAATAGTTTTATATTTGGTAATTGCTGCCTTTATAGTCTTAATGACTGATAAGTAGCTGCCATGATGTGATAGTGGTTGGTAGTTTACTAGTGTGTAAAACACTTGCCTGTGATCCCCATGACCACAAAGTTGCAGGTTTGAACTACCATTGTGTCCTTGAGCAAGACACTCAGTTGCTCCAGGGGGACTGTCCCTGTAACTAATGATTGTAAAGCGCTCTGGATAAGGGCATCTGCCAAATGCCAATTTACCTTTATGTAATTATTAAACAATACTATACTGTTCTGAAAAATAGCGTAACCATTCTCTATGTAACAGTATTCATGTTTAAGCATTTGGGTAGACTTGTCACGTTTACATGTACTATATAAAATCAACAAATTAGAAATAAAGGAATTGGAATCCCTGGGTGGGTGGGGTGGCCCTCCTGATTGTAAAAAAAAAAAAAAACAAGGACTGTTTTTGAGGAACACTCAAAACAAACGATGACTTGTAAGTGATAATAAGGCCAAAGTTTAAAATTTCACAACGTTATAGTGTGTGGAAATACTGAATAGAAACATCCGTTTTTCTCACAAAACGAGACTGTTGGATGAGTCATCCCATTTTAATTTTAGCAGCACACCTTTTCCTAGTTATTTTCTGTGTCTGTGGTGTGATTCACTTTACCAGTGAAGAAGAAACAGACCTGTTGGTCATTTTCTCATTGGGTTTAATGCCTGTTGAGCTTAGGCCCTTATGCAACAAGGGGATACAGAAATTCTGAGCACTATATCAAAAACACACCAAGATGTCAATAAGTCTTTCTTGTCTTTTTTATTGTCTCCCATGTTTCACTATAACGACTGAAAGCAAGTCAATACTTTGATTGTTCCAGTCCATATCAGTGCGAGAAAAACTTTTCTCCTCACCCATCTAGCCATAGCTGCTAAAATGGATTTTCTAGTTTTGTTTCACAGTACCAGTTTATCTTACTTGCACCTGTGTTTTTGTTTATTAGGTGGCTAGCTCTTGAGCTAGAGGCATTTTGGGAGAGAAATGATCCAAGCCCCAGCCCTGATGGAATCAAATCTGTCTTTGCTCTCCTCCTTGAAGGAGGAATTCAAGCCTGAGGATTATGTTCAGCCCCATTACAGAGAATCGTATCGATTGGCCATTGACTCTCTGGTCAGTGGTGGCAAACACGTGTACGAGGAATTCGTCAAAGCCGAGAAGATTGTGAGCTTCCTTTCTGAGGATGAAATCCAGTTTATCACACAGAATGCAGAGCAGCTACCTGTTAGCGTCCAGTTGGAGGAGGTGGACCAGCAAGCAGATGAGGAGGCCTCCACAGGGACATACTGGCCCACACATTCTGATGCCCCTCCACCTGACCTGGACCTGGGGTGGCCAGAAGTCATTCATAACAAGCTCCAGACCAATATAGACCTGCTCTACCATCCACCCAGGCTGAACAGTCCCACCATCAAGGAGGTGATCAGGAAACACATTCAGGATGCTAGACAGGTAATGCGCATAGCATCACTTTCCAGAGCTACACACTCAAAAGTAGGTCTTGTTTTAAAGATTCATCTTACTCATGGATCATAAATTTCAATGCATCCACTGAATATATTTTTTCTGAAGTCAGGACTCCAGAGAAAGCTTTCGGTACCTTTATTTTTGAAGTGTTTATGTAAATAAGTCAGTATGGCATCTAGAAGGTTTCCAATGATAATATGACTGCATCTAGGCATATAAATAAAAGAAGTCTATTACCCCTCAAAAGCAGATATAAGATGCCAGTTGGAAACTAGATGCATTTCTGCAAGAAAATGCGATGTGTGACTGTGTGGCTGCTATACAACCAGTGTTTGGAGACACCCAAACATTGGTTTTATGGACAAAAACAGTTGGCATAAAAAAAAAAAAATTCTTGTCATGTTGGCTCTTACCAAGCCATTTATGGTTAACGACGGCCGTGTCCATAGGTTGGTGAATTTGAATTAAACCAGAACAGTGAGACATGTCCTTTTTTTTAATACCTGACTTCAGCTTTAGTGTCTTGAAGTCCTTTTATGAGTCTGTTGTGTGTTTTGCTCTGCATTTTCTTTTCTCCACGTTTATGTTTCTCTGCTTTTTGTCCTTTTTTGGCACCAATACCCATGACGTCACAGACTCTCTCTCCGACACACATTTTAAAGGTGACTTGACCATCCTCTCTCTCTCTCCCCATATGTCACAGAGGGGACTCGACCACAAAAATGGATTTTTTAAAATAATTAATACTTGGCCTCTGATCATCTTATTGATTAGCTGTGTACAAATGCACTGAAGGGGATATTATCGGATGTTTTTACATTGGAACCATGCCCATATTTCAAAAACTGTAGGAGGAGAAGCAGCTCCAAAAAAAACAGGTGGAATAATAATAATAATAATAATAATAATAATAATACTAAAATGTAAGAAGAACAATAGTGTGATTGCTTCCTCAATCACACTAATAACAGCGGGATAGATAGTATAGCAGTTCACAAAGTTATTGATTCTGGCAATATGAAGTTTTTGAGTTATGTTGAAAAGTTTGTTTGATGAGCACCACAAAGAAAAGGCAAGGATACATAATATTATCTGCTGGCAAAATATTATTGCACATAAGTATGAAGCGTATTATTATGTTTGAAAATGACAAGTTTTAGGTGAAGATACATAAATGTTTACAACAACAATACAATACCATGTGTTACTTCATCATGTAAAATGCATCGCTGGAAACTGTTATAACTAATCTTCAGTAAGATCCTGTTTTATGATCGCTGCACTTCATTAATAGGCTGTAATGGGCATTCCTTTTAAAGAGCCTGTATCAAGGAAAAGTGCGTTCTTCCTGTTTTCCCAAAGGTAGAGTTTGATATGGTATGTCAGAACTATCAGGGTTTCAAAATTTCCTGTTGATTCCCCAACCCATACAGTCAATATCTGAAAAACATGACTTGTTTTTGAATCCGGGAAAGAACACATTTACATTTATCAGGCTTTAGCCTACAGCAGTTGAACCTGGCACACATGCTGAAATTATTTCAGCCCGAACTGGTTTTTGAATGAGAGATCATATAGGGCAGCCAATCAGAACAGAGGTCATTTTCGTATATTACCTATTTCAGCCTTTAAGACAGAGTAACAAGAACAGTCTGTCTAATTCTAAGGGATAAAGAGATGTTGGAAAATAGTAATGCAAAAATTAATTTCAGCTGTTTTTGGTTGATAAAAGTACATCATAAGTGGACAAAATTGGTTATTACTTTCAGCCCCGAAATTCTATACCAGTGCATCACTAATCAAGTGTGCATCAGCTTTTTTAATTCACTTGAAAAGACTAAATTCAAAAGAGGCTAAAAAACCCAATAGTTAATTAGGAGGTGAGGTGACACTTCCAGTATACTAAATGTAATGCTGTAACAAGACTGCAGATTGAATGGATTCCTAGTCTGTCTATTTGCTCAGGGTGCTCCAGGTTTGTTCTTCATTTAAAATGGAAATGATTTTACTTAAGATGCAAGTCCCCTGAGTAATTCCTCATTTGTGTTCCTCATTTAGCACTAAAATTGTTCACAAACCACAAGCAAATATTCTTACACAGTGCTACAATGTTCGGTACAAATGACGAGAAATAATGATATATGCTGTCCTCAGTGCTACATGCAGTACATAGCAAGTGCTTTGTCTTCCTTTTATTTCTCAGTCCTGGCTTCACCCTCCCACAGAAAGCCTCTCCTCAGGACAATTATTTCATCAAATTCGTGTTTCTGTATTTTCCTTACAGACCATAACTTCAAATATTCATAACACTGGGGAAATGTTAGGCTCAGCTATCCAGCACTTCTCAGCGCTTGTCAAAAACAAAAGTCTGATGCCGACAGTGTTGACAGCAGCAGCTGTCATGAGGTCATCAATGAGGAGATGTTGCTGCTGCTTCCTCCCACTGAACCTTCTCTAGAAGGGCAAGAGTGCCAAAGTGGCCATGTTGCCTTTATTTGAGCTTGTCCAACATACAGTAAAGGTTTTTTCTTCAGAAACCTTGAGAACAGAGGCAGCTAATTTCAGAGACAGGTTATTAAGGTTAGCCCTGTTCCACTCCTTTGTGTGGATAGCACCATGTACCCCTGTCATGTCAAATCCAGCACGGTTCTGTAGTTCCACAGATATTCCCTGATCTGTTTCTTCTCCTACCATGATGTGTTAAATGACAAAAAATGTGATTTTTAAAAGCTGTTTCTTGCATTCATTTATTATGTAAAGATGGGATCTAACAAAGTTTAGTCTCAAAGTACATTTTTGAATATCCATTTGGAATATGAATGACGCATTAGCCCTTTTTTATCATTAGTCTATTTAAACCGATGTGAACATGTACTGTAACTCCACTGCCATCAAATTTAAATGGATCCACAATGGGCTATTTAGTGTTCTGAAAATGGTTAAAAAAAAGATACACTTACTCTTGCTGTCATATTCCAGATGATACAGAATGCAATGAGTGGGGGCTGATGTACACAACCCCCAAACTACACATTTTGCAATAAAAAACACAGCTTTGCTGAAATACCAGAAAGGAAACTAGGCAACTACCAACCCAGTGCCTCCCTGGGGAGAGGTGGTACAGTCTGACAGCCTGTTTGATGGATGTGCATCATCTATAACTAAACAGAATTATTCAGCCTGAAGATCAGCTATCTGCAGGAAGGAGTTCTCGTCGAGTAACAGTCCTTCAACCATCTTAGGATGATCTTAGTGCTGTGATGCTTTTGGGAGTCATAATTCAGTGGGGGGGCCTCAGGCCACAATATAGCGCATAGTTTTGATGTCAAACTAGTCAAAGAGGGATGCCTCAACTTCTCTCTCCTCAGATTGACACCAGAAGCTTGCATGGGTTGTACTTTGCTGATACATTCCTTGTAATGTATGCAACATAGACTTTTGTACAGAGGCCTAAAGTTTTTGAGAGTATTCTGCTGCCAGAACCCCAATCTGATAGGACTATGTTTGTCAAGTTCAGGCATCTTCTGAAACATCTGTCAGCCTTAGGATGGGTTCAGATTTCACATTCATGTTTCTTATAGTCCATCTTTCACCTATAACAGAATTGGCCTGCATTTAATCGTCCTCTCGACTTTTATTTCCTTGAACAGTTTTTAATCTGTTGGACTAAAAACATCCATGTTGTTGAGTGAAAGCTATGATAATTAGATAAATCATCTTTAAGAGGAATTTAGAATTTGTTTTGGATAGATGACGCTTTTTTTTTTTTTGATCGAAGAATCCAGTGACACCTTCCATCATCGCTAATCTACTAGCAAACTCAGCAGGTGCTATTTTTAAATTATAGAGTTTTATGCAGTCTCTGTTTGGAGAATTTGGACAGGCTGTATTGAAATTTGTACCAAAATACCAGACCCGAATAAAGGTCTTGTTGCTGCATATATGTCTTTAACTAAATAATGTAGTCATAGCATGAAGTGTTGTTAGTATGAGGCGTTGTTAGTGTTTATGTGATAACCTTATCACTCCTACGAGGGAAGAGTCAATATGCCACACTGCGTCTGACCTGCTTTATCAGTATGGAAATTTACCCACATGCATAATCCGCTGAACTCATCTCAGTAAATGACTGTATATGTCAATGCATAAAGATGAGGGAACCTGACTGATTCTATGTGTCAAAGCCAGGTACACCAATTCCCCCATATGAAACAATCACAAGGCGTCTCTCCCTAGCAACAGTTCCACCTAAATTATTGTGAACAAACTCAAACCAGGACAAAGAAAGAGAAAGCTTTGTCAATAGTTTATCTGTCCACACCCTTTGCTTTCACACAGACAGGAGTGCCTGAGCTATCTGGGTGTGTCTGTGAGAACCCTGCTCTGCTGCATGCAGATTGTTCGGGTCTTGCTGCTGGGGTGGTAACCGGAGAGTGAATCTTTTCAGCTCAGGAATGTGCATTCACAGGACCTCCTGCTAGAAGGATTAAGAATTGATTATTGTAATGGCTGGGTGACCAAAACTTGGTGAATCTAGAATGGTGGGGGAGCATGCTTCTGATAAATAATGCATATAAAGTTTAATTAAAGAGTTTAATTGCCTCAGTTCTGTCCCAGTCTTAAAGGGAAACTTAAAAAAAAATCTGCATTGATTTAATTGAGAAACATATACAAAGTAAAAAAAAACTAATTCTGCTTTGATTTAATTGAGAAACATAAACAAAGTTTAAAAAATTAACAAACAAACAAAAAAAACCCAGAAAGTTGTTTTATCGTGAAATGCTTTGTTGTAAAGAAATTGACCACATTCGAATTACACAAATCTAAAAAAAAGACATTTTAAAATAGTCTAGTTGTATTATATTAGTTGTATTTATTTCATTATTTTTATTTTATTTCATCCTCTTCTAGGCTTTCATAGTGATTGCCTTAACTGTTAATATGGGCATAATCGAGCAGCTAATTTCCTAATTCCTAATATTCCCTAATTTGTGGCAACATGCTTTTGCCTTATTGCAATGGAATGCTCTTGAATCTTTCCCATGGTAATGAATGAGTAAGGGATTTGGGCTCTGTATCTCATCTTTAATACCGCAGTAAAACAGAAAATCAATGATGACTGCTTAAAAGCTTCTAAACACCCAGGCCAACTTAGAATCAGTATTTGTATCAGTATCAAATATGCATAGGAAGACATATTTCCTCAATTCAATTTTTTTAGGGTGTCAGTAATTGTGATATGATTTTGTTAATTAAATCACTTATGGTTGCTTTATTCTCACACTAAACTTACCCCAGATAAAGGTAAGATTTCTTATTTCTGTTTTTAATACAATATTAAGATAAAGCTTCAAGCCTTTTCAATCTTTTCATCAGAGGCACCAATCCTGGAGGACACTGTAGGTCCATGGTACCATGCATAACAGCAGCAACAAATGGAAGCTAGTGGTCACTAGTTAGCATGACAATTTAGTAGTAAACTGAGAACTTACACACAGGCAGAACTCACTAAGTTTCTGCCTGTGTGTATGTGTGTGTTGTGTACCCTGCAGTACTATATGTATGTATTATATAACCATCTCCTGCTTCATCTCCTGTGGCCTTAAGGGAGAAGAATGATATGCTGACATGTATCACTGCAAAAAAGATGTGATATAAGTCTTTGAAAACATAGTATGACTAAACATGCTAACATGGCTAACAATATATGGAGGCCAGTAGCCACAAATTAGCATAACCGTGTCACTTTTTTATTGGCTTCCACTGACTACTCTGTTAAGGAAGTCCAGGGCTGTGCCTGAATACTTTTAGGTGTATTTAGTGCAGAGATGCAGATGCAACAGGAATGCTGTATATCAGGCTGGACAAATTTTGACATGTTTGGCATGTGTTGTGGCGAATATAATTTTATATGACAGTTCATTATGGAGGTCCCGTTTGCTGAGCAAAAGCAGGTGAATGTGAATGAGAAAGATGTTGCGTCAACTCAGTGAGATCATATTTCACTAGTGTCAGTAGAACTATATATAACAGCTCAGTACAAGGTTAGCGAGGTCAATTACATAGGCATGAATGTAAAGTGTATTAAAACATCCATCCAATACCTGAACTGCCGATCCTTGACTAAGGTTGCTGCCTATCCCACCGGTCATAGGACAAAAACCCGGGACAGGACACCAGTCCATTGCAGAGCAGACAATCACATTCATACCTCAGGGCAATTTCACCTGATGTGCCTGTCTTTGGACTGTGGGAGGGGAGCAGAGGCCCCAGCACAAACTCACACAGACATGCAGAAACAGAAAAGACCCTGGCAACCCCATCTGGTTATCAAACCCGGGACCTTCTTGTTGTGAGGTGACTGAAAGCAGAGTATATGAAATAATAACAGTAAATACAGTCACTGATTCTGTCAGACATAGAGTTGAGCTGTTATCTGTCACGGAGCAGACGAGAGATGAACTGAAACCACGGTTAGACCAGTGTAGCGTGGTGGATGAACCCAAATGCAGACAGAGGCGAAGTGGGTTGGCAGACCACGCGCTTTGCTATGAGAACGCTCTCGAATAGAGTAAAGATTCCCAC
>JBBPCZ010145576.1:0-19583 GCA_037974445.1 Brycinus macrolepidotus | reverse complement strand
GATTTGATTCAGGTGATCACCTAATCAGTACCTCATAAAGCAGAATGAGGTGTGCTTGTGTAGGAATTTAACAGACAGTGGCATGGAATGGTTGTCATACTAATAGAGATGCTGATTTAAAAATAAATTGCAGTGGTCTCTTTATTTTTTTCCAGAGCTGTATATGTAACGTGCACTGCACATTTACAAACCCAATTTCCAAAAAAGTTGGGACGATTTCCAAATATGCAATAAAAAATAAAATCTGTAATTTGGTAATTCGCTTGAACCTTTATTTAACAGGCAAAAGAACAAAGAAAAGATGTTCAGTGTTTTCATTTACAAGCTTAATTTAATTTGTTAAACAT
Source organism: Brycinus macrolepidotus (assembly GCA_037974445.1). Classification (NCBI taxonomy): domain Eukaryota; kingdom Metazoa; phylum Chordata; class Actinopteri; order Characiformes; family Alestidae; genus Brycinus; species Brycinus macrolepidotus. The sequence continues at coordinate 19,236 of JBBPCZ010145576.1, read as the reverse complement.
AAACAAATAGATGCCTGCAACACACTCCAAAAAGGTTGAGACAGAGGCACGTTTACCACTTGTTCACATCCCCTTTTCTTTTATTTTCACTTCTTAATAAGTTGGGAACTGAAGAAACTAATTGTTGCAGTTTTGCAAGTGGAATTTTTGCCCATTCTTACTATATACAAGACTTGAGCTGCTCAACAGTCTGCTAAACAGTCTTTACATGGAGTTCCTGGGAAAAGAAATCATCTTGACAGGAGCATATGTCTTGTGTCTCTATAAAATTCCAGTGTAAGTCTCCACATTAATGGTGCCTTCACATATGTACAGATGCCCCATGGGCACTGAGGCACCCCCATCCTATCACAGATGCTGGTTTTTGCACCTTTCGCTGATAACAGTCTAGATGGTCTTTTTCATCTTAAGCACGTAGAATCCGACATCCATTTTTCCCCAAATACAAGCTGAAATGTGGACTTATCTGACCACAGAACACATTTCCATTGTCTTTCAGTCCATCTCAGATGAGCTTAGGCCCAGAGAACTTGCCAGTGTTTCTGCACAAAATTGATGTGTGGCTTCCTCTTTGCATAATACAGTTTCAGAGCGCATTTCTTGATGCAGCACCAGATTGTGTTCAGCAACAATGATTTCCGAAAGTACTCCCGAGTCCATGTAGCTATGTCCGTCACTGTAGCATCACGGTTTCTAATGCAATACCACATAAGGGCTCTAAGGTCATGCAAATTAAGCAGTGGTTTCTGCCCTTGGCCTTTACGCACAAAGCTTTCTCCTGACTCCCTGTGCTTAGAAACATTGTTTTTAAATTGATAGATATTTCTCTCGTGAAGTTCAGCACAAATTGGTGAGCCACCACTCATCTTTGCTTGCAAAGACTGAGCCTTTGGTGGATGCTCCTTTTATACCCAATCTCGATACCCACACCTGTTAACACCATTTAGCCTGCTATTTGAGGAACCTTCCAGAAAGTTACTTGTATAACCTTTACTGTCTTACTTTGCCTCTGTCCCAACTTTTTTGGAGTGTGTTGCAGACATCAATTTCTAAATTTGTTTATGTTTACCAAACAGGATTAGGTTTGTCAGTGAAAACACTGAAAATCTTTTCTTTGTTCTTTTTCCAGTTAAATAAAGGTCCAAGTGAATTACCAAATTACAGATTTTAGTTTTTAGAAAGTGCCCCAACTTTTTGGAAATTGGCTTTGTAAGTTTACTCCCAGTAAATGATGTCAATATTTTATGTTGTTTATTTAACTTAATTACAAAAAATCTTGTGCCTACAGTTCTGTTAGGTTAAACCCTTACCCAGTTATAGCTGTGTCCACCTCATGTACCAGCGGGATTGACAGCTCCAGGGTGTTGTCATGTAGTTTATTCTCCTGCTCTGGGTTTGCACTAAGTTAGAGACACGACATCCATCTTGAAATTCACAGCAATTTTAGTAGTATGTTTTACAAGTTATTGTTTTTTTCTTAAGTAAGAGATAGAGCTTTCACTGGAAAAAGTTTAATAAATATATATAGAGTAAACCCATGAAGAGATACTTCACAGTACTATACACTGTGCTTTTCAGTCTCTACTAGGAGACACCATTAGGACAGCTATCACAGGACTGAATGCAAGCATTTTTCTCATTTAGTGTGTAAAACAGCTTTATGAGAAAAGAAAACATGTCTGGGCAGAATTAGGACATAACAGATGCCATTTTCCTAAACGGGGCTGAGTAAGCTTGTTAGGTGAAAATGTCATTCAATAAATGATGAGTACCATATAAACCATTAAATACGTTTTGGATTATTATACGGAGAAAGTATATTAAATACCAATGGAAGCTCACCTCTTGGTATGCACAAAAAATAGAAGCGTCTCATTTTCACCAGACAGATGACTTGTGTCAAAAAGTATGGACAGATGGTACTAAAAGAGAAATTAACATATAAGATTTAAAGAAAGTCATGCCTAGACATGTAAATTTTACATTAATATATTTTATATTATATCCTCCTGAGACCCAGAAGAAAAAATGTTTTGGTTTTTAGAATTTTAAAGATAATTTAAGTATTATGGTTATTTTTTGTTTATTTTTTATCATATGTCCCTTGTCGTTGACATCTGGTCTTGGCTGATCACAAAATGTAATGATATTGTATTCATTTTCAATTGGATTTCTTTAAAAAAAATTCATCAGAAGTTTTCAGAAGGCCTCCAGTCTTCGTGATTATGGTCAGCGTTGTCCAGCAAATGATTCTATTCCACAACAGGGTTGAAACGTAATTAAAAAAGAAAGAAGAGGTATGGTGTAATGCATTTTAGCAAATGTATAATTACTTATAATTACTTATAAATCAACAGTTCAATATTTTGGCAAATCAAAATGATTAAGTACTATATATTTGTATATGTGCGTGTGAGTGAATTCAACTAAAACTAATTTTCTTTTCTGTACACAGTAATATAAACAAACATCAGAGCTCTAGCTTACACTTCGTCCTGACAGCTCTACATCTGACTCCCCTTTCACAATTCTGAGTAAAACCCTTTCTGCCTCACTAACCCCAATGATTCCTGAAGTATGAAAATTGGTTAAAACAGGATACTGAATAAAAGTTGTTTTGAAGGGTTAAATTACTCACATTTTGAAGAAACAATATGATTGTTAGCAACAGAAACATAAAATCTGCGAACATTTAGAAGATCCAACGCCCGCCATTTTGAAATCAAACTCCATGTGCTTTGTTAGCCACAACCCCCCAAATGTGGCATCACTAGAAATCCTAGAATGTCCTCTTGACAGTGCAGTAAGACTCAAATAGAATGCATAAATTGTGTTTGACTTAGAGGTCTTTACCTCATGTCCCCCACAGTGGACAAAAATAAATTGCTGGGTCTCAGAAAGATAAAAAAAAGTCCAGGTGTTAATAAACTGAACTACTTTTTGGCATTTAATGTAACTGGGTATACAAGATGTATCCACCTTCGTCTGTGCTCTCATGAAAGGAAATCCCACGCTGCACTTTAGGAAATCCAGTTGAACCAGTGCACAGGAAATGCCCTTCTCTTCCTAGAAGAGAACGAGACATGAGGAAAAGTAGACCCATTAGTGAAACATAGAAGAGAATCTGAGAAGCCTTACCACTGAGTAGACAACACTTAGCTAGACATATAATATTAAAAAAGTGTGAACTGTACTTTATTTAAAAGACATTACTTGAGGCATTAATTGAGATAGTACTAATAGTGAGAAATTAATAATCATGAAGGAACAGCTTGTTCTGATTGCCATCAGAAAGAAAGAACTACTCATACACTACCCTGGGGCAGCTGGTAGCCTAGTGGTTAGGGCGTTCGCCCTGCGATTAGGAGGTCGTGGGTTTGATTCCCAAGACTGCTAAGCACCTCTGAGGTACCCTTGAGCAAGGTACCGTCCCCACACACTGCTCCCCGGGCGCTGTGTTCCTGGCTACCCGCTGCTTCACTTGGTGAACGGGTTAAACGCAGAGGAAGAATTTTGTGCTGTTCACACTGTGTGCTGTGGTCTGTTCACGTATGACAGAATGGTCACTTTCACTATAACTCAACATTACTTCTGTGCCATATTACCTTAGAGTGAGACACAGTCCAGGACAGTTGCACAGCAACTGTTCGTACTGACCCAGGCTAAATATAAACTCCCAAGCAAGTAATATAGTTATTCTTGAACTACAGACCACCCAGGAAATCATGATATAAAAGACAAGAGATACAATATTGAATTTAAAAAAAGGTACATACACTCCTAAAGTCTGATTATCTGAGTCGTTTAAGTCGTTGTAAAATACACAGGTAAGGGGATATAAGCCACAGTTTGAAATAAAACACAACCTCTCTGGACATGTACGTATGCACAAACAAAGTGCAGAAATACATTCAAACGTGCACTTTCAAAAAATGGACAGTAACCTGCCGACAGTGTGTTTGGAAGCTTGTCCAAACACTGCACAGCTCCTCTGGGTGGATTGTGTAAACAGTAGAGCCTTAACCCTTGCAAGGAGTGAGCATTCCTGGAGTGAGAGTTCATGAAGCTGGTCCTTTACACTTTGTGTGTGTGTATGTGTGAGGGAGACGAAAGCTGAGAGTCATCACAGCTCTGAGAAGAGAACTGATAAAAGAGACAAACTGGCGCTTGTGGAACACTGCACAGGGAAAGAAGCTGCGGGTCATCCACACTTTCCCCTTCCCCATTTTACACTAGAGTTATTTTTAGTTTGGCTGTAGAAATAACAAGAGAAACAAGAGTAGACCTGCAAGAAAATATATCAATAAGTGCCAGATAATGGAACAGTGGAACCTGGTGGTGCTTTAGGAAGGAAGCAAGACACTTTGACTATGTGTATTTGACTTGGTTTGCATGTTTGCTCTAACACTCGTTTCCTCACTCACTTTGCTGTGGATCATTCAACACCGTTTTATGCTTCACTCTTCTTGCTTAGCACCTTTTCTTAGTGCAGTCCCAAGTGGAAGAGTGTCCTACGCCTACTAAACCTGGTGGGGCTGGAACCAGGCCTGTTCCCCCTTAAGAAATTAGCAGACTTTCAACTTTAAACCGTGTCAATGACCCAAACTGCCTTATGCTGGTTAAATTAACAAAAAATACGGACAAAGCTTTTTAGCAAGAACAATAGCTTTTCAGCAAATTCTAATCATAACTGAACATTTAGTACTCTACTTCCAACATTACTTCTGTGCCATATTACCTTAGAGTGAGACATAGTCCAGCATACTTGACTTACTTTTGGGACTAATAAAGGCTTATCTTATCTTATCTACTCATGAACACAAAAATGGTACAGATTTAAAGTTTAGAATTTCACCACTTGTGTTTAATAAGCTGCAGTATAATTAATATAGAGTTAAATCATGCTTTTGTTATCCCTGGTAATAACTAATACATCTGAGTGTCAATTAAGCAATATGCAGACACTGTCTTCGCAGTGACAGAGAAAATCCTGGGACTGCTTGGATACAGGAATTTCCACAGGGCTGCAGCACAATGGACACTCCCATGGGAGAAGGCAGAGAAAGGTAAGTGAGTCTACTCACCCATCACTCACCAGGCAGTCTGTGAGAAAGAGAGGACATGTAGCCACTCTCCCTTCAGGACAGTGGATATCAGAATGCTTGCTCAATGCTCTCTATTTGTTTTCGTCTCAGTCTCACTTTCTCTGGCTCTGTTTGTGCTTTTTCACTGCAAAAGCTCAAAGGTCTGCTCGAAGGCTGTTTAGTATGAATGACAATACACACTAGTCCAGTTTCTCTTTGACCCAACTCTCTCCTCACTGCCTCCTTTCTTCTACTGTATTTTCAGACCTTTCATATTCCGCATAACTCTTTCTAAATCTTTCTAAACTCTTTCTAAGTCAAAGTACTTTACTAGTATGTTAGACTTCTATGCCTCAAAGAATTTTCTATTAAAAACTTGTTAGCCTGCAGTGGGCTGGCACCCCGCCCAGGGTGAGTCACTGCCTCGCGCCCGTTGGCCTCAGGACAGGCTCCAGGTACCCACGACTTTGCTTAGCTAGATTATTAGATTCCTGAGACTTACCAAGTTGAGGGCAGATGCGCATCTACTGTAAAATCTATTTCTCATTGTAGCTTCATACCTTGTGTAATGTAGATGTTAAACAATTGGCGAGGGAACTGGAAAAACAGTATTCAAGAGTTTGGTAAGCTTTATCATGGCCAAGAACCTCCTACTTTGACAGGAAGGGACCATTTGACTGATATGCAACATGATGTGTACAGGCAGACAAATGTAATAAATGTATCCCTTTAGGTAAATATGCAAGGATATCTTATTTACTTGACAGTAAATGATTCAACAATGACTGAATAAAAACATAATAAAACAAAAAAAAATTAATTAAAAGTAAATAAATAAATATAGAACTTTGTTCTTTTAAGTTTTAAGCTGTTGTCTAATTTAGCACACAGTAAAAAAACAGATGACAAGCTTTTTACTGATCAGCCATAACATTAAAACACCTGTCTTATATTGCGTGCGTCCCTTCATGTCAATAAAAAAACAGCTCTGACCCATCCAGGCATAGAATCAAGACCTCTGGATCTGGCACTTAAACATTTGTAGCAGATCTGTTCAATCCTGTAAATTGCGAGGTGGGGCCTCTTTTTATCTAGCACATAACAAAGCTTAACTGGATTAAGATATGAGAAATTTTGATCTGGGGTCAATATGTGTATATAGGTAACCTGACCAGTCACAACTATGGCACAACTGTGTGTTCTGATATCTTTCTATCATAGCAAGCATTAACTGATGGGCTAGCCTTCGGTCCCTACATGCATTAAGGAACATTAGGCACGTGATGACTGTGTAGAAGATGATAGGCACCCAGCATATGTTTTAATATAAGCTTGGTAGGACCCAGCCTATGTTTTAATATTCTCACTTATTGATACGGTTCATTTTTTATATGTCAATGCTGTGGCATGACTCTTGAACATTTCCGGTCACCAAACAATGCTTTCTTCTAAGGGCAAAACACAGAACAAACAGTGACAGCAAACTAATGACGTATATCGATGAGAAACTCAACCCTCTGGCTAAAACAATTCTCTTTTACGAAAACAATTCTCTCTAACGAACTGAAGAGGGCCAGCAACTGTCTTGATGAGGTAGAGGCCAGAACAGATATGAAAAACATTTCTGGTGTAGCCTTGCAGATACACCCTCTCTTTCTGCTTTTGAGTCACCTGGACCAAGACTCAATTGCTGTTAAAAGTCATTGCAGACTGTACAATATCCTTGCACATGCTGCAAGAAAGAATATCTTACTGCACCTACAGTGCTATCACAGCAGACACACTGCTGACTCCTATGACTCGTCTCAATATTACTCCTCCTCTCCTAACGCTCCCTGTGTTCAGCTTCCTTTTAGCTTCTGGATGGGTCAAACCTGCCACATCATCTATAATTTCCCAGCTTTTATAAAGGGGTTGTGACCAGTGGATCAGAAATTGGCCAGTGAAAATTTAGACTGGAGATCTTGGAATTTTGGAAAGGAGGTCTTTCCGAGAGAGGAATTCTGAGACCTAGTTGAAGACTACCCTTTCAATGATTTGGGATAAAAAATGGAAGCAATGAGATCAGCCAATAATTCTCAACTTAAGCCGGGTTGAGGGAAGGCTTTTTGAGCAGAGGTATTACCTGAGCCTGTTTGAAGCCTGTAGGAAATCTTCTGGAGGTTAGTGAGGCATTAACCACATGCATGATTGTAGGCATGATGTTTGAAGAGATGGCTTGGAAGAGCCATGTAGGGATAGGTTCAAGCGGACATGCAGATGGACAGCTACAAATCAGGAGTTTATATACCTCACTCTCCGTGAGAGGGGTAAAAGATAGTAGTGATGCACTTTCAACCCAGATATGAATAGAGGGACAAGGGTTTACCCTGTGTGATTCAAAGAATTAGCTACTGATAGCTGCCAACCTTTCAGTGAAGAAAGAGGCAAAGACCTCTGCTGAGAGGTTTATGTCTGGTGGAGGTGGAGGAGGAGACAGCAATGTTTTGAAGGTAGAGAATAGGTTTTGAGCATCTGCAGTGCTGTTAATTTTGTTGTTGTAGAATGTAGCTTTGGCATTAGTGATGAGAAGAAGGAGATCGGATGAGAAGGAGGACCGGAGTGACTGATAGTTTTAAGGTCAGCAGGGTTGCTGGACTTACACCATTTTCTCTCAGCACCTCTGAGATTGGTTCACAGCCTTCGAATGGTCTTGGTCAGCCATAAGAGGAGGCTAGAGCGTTTGGTGAATAGCGGACACAGACTATCTAGACACAAGTTTAATGTAGGGCAATGAGATTTTGTGATATTATTGACCTCAAGTGATGAAAACGTGCCAAGAGAAGGCAATGCAGTGGCTACCACTGATAAGAAACAAGGGGAAGAGAGGTTGCGGAGGTTGTAGCGGTACAAGACCTGAGATGTAGGAACTGGGGACTGTTCCAGAAGGCAGATAGTGAAATGAATTAAGTAATGGTAAGAGATGTGTAGAGGCGTGACAGTGAGGCAAGTAGCGGCACAGTTCCTAGAGTAAGGATGAGGTCAAGTGCCTTGCCAGCTATGTGGGTTGGAGGATTGCATATCAGGTTGCGGTCAAAAGAGTAGATCACAGACATAAATACAGCCGAGCTGGGTTTATCAAGGTGAATGTTCAGATTGCCTAGGTTGAGTAGTGGACAGTCATAGTAAGGGATGGCAAACAGTAGTGTGTCTAGTTCATCCATAAAGTTGCCCAAATGTCCAGGTGGACGGTAGATGGCTATTACAGAGTTTCACAAGAGTAAAATTCCAATTGGTGGAAATGAGAATGCCTCTTCCACCTTGTCCAGACAGACGAGAGGAATGGGAGAGTGCATACTTGGTAGAGAGTGCAGGTGGGGTAGCTGTGTTTTCTGGCCGGATCCAGGTTTCACTGAGAGCAAGTAGATCAAGGGACAGCTGGTTAGCGTACGCAGAGATGAAGTCAGCTTTATTAACTGCGGACTGACGATTGCACAGCCCCACAGACAAGGGTGGATGAGCAGAAGCTGAATAAGGTGGGGTTTCTCTGTCTTTTTGTATAGCAGGAATGTGGTGGAAGCACATAGCTTATTTAGAGTAATGGAAGTGCCCTGGGGTGAGTTGAGCTGATAGCCTTGTCGGTGTCCTTGCTTGATGGACTCACACAGGTAGACTCACTGGTCCCGATTAGGTCTCTACGTGAGGAGGGCCACACACGAGAGCTGACGCCAGAAAACAAGACACACAAACAAATTTTATAACACAAATCGAAAATCTGTTTCTATAGCCTTAAAAAACAAAAAGGTAGAAAAATAAGAAAAAAAAAATTCAGAATACATAACACTCAAACAAATTTTACATAATGAATCAAAATAACAAAATTCATAGTATTTTCTGGGCCCTTGTATGTGTGTCCAAGTGTAAACCGGTTTGTCACCGGAAGTGGAGGGTAGTTAATGCTGCTGCGAGCGCAGGAGCACCACACCCCCGCGAGGGCACAAGACACAAGGACCCCCAGCCACATGTCCCAGAGACAGCCACCAGCCCAACCCCAAAAGGGAGCCCACAGAGGACCAGGAAGATGGTCCTGCCCCCCGTACAAAGAGGTCCGCAGAGGGGGGGTGGGTAGGGAATCCACTAGACCTTCTGTGACCACTCACATGGCGTAGGTCAGGTCCAGGGCCGCGGGGGCCTGGCGACAAAAGGCCTGCCCCCCCGCCCCCGGCGGAGGGCCATCCACGCACCGGAGAGAGCCAAGCCCCCCGGCCCGTCCCCCCACAGGGCAGATCCGAGCCCGCCGCAGCGACCCGGCTGGTCATCCCACTGACCCTGTGGGACGAATAGAGGAAGGCCCATAGACAGAGCACCCTTCCCACCGGGGAATGGACACCAGGTAGCCTAGGTGAAGGAGGTTCCCTGCCCCGGCCCAAGACCGACCCTCCAGACGGGCCCGGAGTGTCCCAGAATTCCCTGGACCACCTACCAGGGCCCCATACTGCTACAGCAAGGCTGAGGCCTCCACCCAGCCAACCACCCATTAGGGGAGGCCGCTCTCTCCTGCCAAGATCTCACGTAACACCCCCAGGCCTGATCTTCCTCCCGAACTTCCTGGTGGGCCCCTCTCTGCAGCTCGTGCTGCTCATGTAGGACCAGGGACAGAGGCATAGGTGGGGGACTTGGCCCCTATCACCCCCCTGACCCCAGTGAGCGTGCGTGTGTACCTGCCTGAAAATGTAGTGTATGTGAGTGTCTAATATCTAAGATGGATTAAAATTGTGATGAGATTGTGCGTTAAAATTGTGGGTGCAGTTATGGCATGGCATGGGGGCCCCACTGTTGGCAGATGGCAGAGTCCCCCATCCTCCTCCCTGCTCCACAAGGCCCTAATGTAATATGGATTGTGTGTATGACTTAGGTGCATTAAAATAAAATAAGGGGGGGACGGCCAGGGCCCGAGCCCCCTGCTGCTGGTTGACAACAGAGTCCCATCTGCCCCAGCCAACCCCCAAGACCCTAGTGTCATGTGATGTCTAATATGCAATTAAGATGGAGAGGCAGTGTCTCGGCCTGCCTCAACACTGTCCCTCAGGCCCTACTGTTATGAGCAGTGTGGTGTTGGGTACAGGGGAGCGACACCAGGTGTTATGGGTGATGGGCCCTCTCCCCACCGGGGCCAGCTCCTCGACTGGCCCCAATTGGACTCCGTCCCTGTCCTCGCCCCTCCTGGCAGGAGGGGCCCAACCAGGGTGCCCAGGGGTGCCACCAGGCAGGGGCACCAACCCCCCATAGGTTTCGACTGGAGGGGCCCCACCCTCCTGCGCATTCCGGTGACCCTAGCGAGTGGCCTGTGACCTTTTCCTGATTATTGGAGTGCAGTGTAAGAATTTATAGTATCAAAACTCTGACAGTAAATTCAACTTAAATCTGTCAATCCTGTTTAAAAATAAATCCTTTTTTTTAATTCCTTCCCAAAAACATACTCTCCAGCCACTTGACAAATGAAACTAATTTAAATAACCCTCACTGGATATTCTATATAGACACTATCTCCATCTTACATTTCTACTTCCTCTCTGAAGGGAAGTACATACATAGTTAAGAACAGTCTGGTCAGTATCTCACAAGGATTATTTCACAATTCTTCCTGGCAAACACGAGGAAATGTTCTTACTCATGATAGTGATTGAATGCATTCTGGCAGGAGCAAATACAACTTTAGGAAGCTGCAACAGACACACAGGTCAGCTTAAGAAATGCTCCCTGAGATAAGGTGATGGCCAATTACTTCTTCAGCTCACATCAGTAAATTTGTGGCCCCTCCTGTTTCCTACACTTCCTTGTCTACCACAACTTCTTTGCTTTTTGCCTTTTGTTGCTGCCCCCACAAAACAAGTAAACTCTCTTCTTTTTAACCATACAGGATACACTCTATGACCAAAGGTATGTGAACGCTCCTTCTACTTATTAGGTTCAAGTATTTCATACACACTCACTGCTACCATGAATATATAGTCAAGCCCATACCCATACCGTCTCCACTGACAAACAGTGGTGGTAAATAGGTCACACTTAAGAGCTCATGGACATAGGATGCTACAAGTCAGTTCTTGTGTAGGTGTTATTATTGTGAAATCGAAGGAGCAACAACAGCTCAGCTACAAAGTGGTAGACTACGTCAATTCACAGAGAGTAACGGGTGCTCAAACGCACGGCATGTAAAAATCGCTTAACCTCTATTCCATCACTCACTCCAGATTTCTTGCCTCTGTAAGCAACATCAGCACATCAGAACTTCATGAAATGAGCTTCCATTGTCAGATTATATGACTACACCCAGAATGCAAAATTAAATTAATAAAGAATTTTGTTTAATGAGTTTTTATATTAATTAGTAGTCTACATTTATGCATGAGCATTCGGTTATGTCCAAAAAGCTCATATAGATGTGATGGACAGGTTTACGGTGGAAAAGTCAACAGAGGCGGGATTGCATTGGTTTGGACATGTGCTAAGGAGAGACTGAGTATGTTGGGAAAAGGGTGGTGAGGATGGAGCTGCCAGGGAAGAGGAAAAAAGGAAGGCCTAGCAGGAAGTTTATGGATGTGGTGAGTGAGGACATGCAGGCAGTTGGTGTGAGAGAGAAAGATGCAGAAAATAGAAGGAAATGGAGACGGTTGATTTGCTGTGGCACCTGCTAATCGGGAGCAGCCGAAAGCAGAAGAAGAAGAAGATGTGAAGGACAGGTGTCCACATACATTTGGTCATTTGGTGTACTACAAACATCATTGGCCTAGATATAATATAACACATTTGTGCATTAGTTACTCACCCTCTGCAGAAAGTTGATGTAATGAACTTCCCTGGAGAAATTCAAGTAGATGTTAGTGTCATAAGCATCATCTCCAGCATTGGAAATAGTTAAATTAAGAGAGACATTTTTCACCCCTCCCAGGGCAAGATAAGGTCTGATGTGATGCCTGAATGGACAAGAGGATAAGAGAAGAAAGTGTGAGCAAGTTAATAATGAGATTTAAATCACTATCCTAATTTGAATAACTTGAATGAGAAGAACATCTTCAACCATCAGTGTAATTCAACGCCTGAAACTGACAGGAAAAACATTTTCCTGATTCTTAATCTGTGACTCAATTAATACACCCATAGTCAGAGAAAGTGCACAATTCAGCTAATGAAATACAAGGAATAAAAAAAATTAGCAAAAATGAAGGAAGACTGAAGATTTTCTTTTGGCTGAACACAAAGCACAGTGTACTTCATTAGTGTGAAAATACCACATACAATAGTATCAAGAGCCATTAAGTTAAAAAAAACTTTGTCAGAAAATTTTGGTTTTGGGTTGATATCTGTAGTTCATGTCATATATAAGCTCCATTATTTGTGTTTAAAACACTCTAGCAGCATAAGGTAGCATTTTTTACCACAAGATGGCTAGCTAAACAGCTAACTTGTGCTGCCTCTTTCACTGCACAGGACATCTTTACTTGCAAATATTAACACAGGCTTAAATGATTCTGATGTGATTACGTCAAAGTGTGATTACAAAACTCAATAAAGTCTAGCCCAATAGAATAATAAGTAAGAACTATTTGTTAATATTAATATTTTTAATAACAATGAATATGCAATTTATTATTATTACTACAGCAACATTTACAAAACATTAGGAACAACCAAACCAGCAACAGAGCTAATTTACAAGCTTTTGGCCGGAAACACAAACATGTTTATTTTCTCCAGTTTCTCTGTGATGTTTCCTGCTGTGCCAAAATGAGTTATTAGAGAAGTGAAGCAGATACCAATTATGTAGATCAAGATTAAGCAAATCCTCACAGCCAACATAGAAGCGCTTAGAAGCGTGTTGATTTTTTAAAGCCAGTGGCCTCCCTGTAAGACCTGGTAGGTATGGTAGATTTGACACTCAATATAACCTAGAAGTGTCATCTTTAATTTTGATTTACATGTAAAATGAACAAATATAGGCCACTATTTCTACTTAATGTCTAGTAGAAAAAAACAGACTCCATGAAACAAAGTGGTAAGCAGGCTGATTTATACAAAACTTTTTGTATAATCAGGAACATTGTGGATAGAGTGTATGAAACTGCCCAGAACAAAATATATAATTTTGTTAATTTTGTTTGATAACTAGCTGATTAGTAAAAATTAATAACCTCTACACCAGTGGCCCAACGCAGTTTCTAAATGAGTGAATAGGAGCTGCATATGTCTTCAGTTCCAATGTTAGGGAAACGTGTGCCAGATAGACAAGAAGGCCTAAATCTTTAACAGGCCAAACTCTTCTCAAACATTGGAAGATGGGTGACATCCACAGTCGTTGAAAACCAAGCATGTGTCAGAGCCCCAGTATCCACACCCACACTGAGTTAAGCAAAATGACGTCAGCGTCTTGAAACAGGCCCACGACCTACAGCCAAACAAAATGGGAGTAAGAAGGCCGGCGGTGGAAGAACAGACACAGGGCTTTACCCTGAAAGGAGCAGTTTCCCATGCAACCTTAGGTCAGCAGCGCAGTCATCTGACAGGCAATTCTTCTCAAACCACGTCTGCAAAGAGACAGACACAATACAGGATGTTTACACAACTTAAATATCAATGTAACAAGCAGAGGAACTCATACTAGAGGGCACTGTTGTGTAAGGATTTAGACACTGTGTTTGGACAGGGGACAGATCAAGGGAGTAGCATAACCCTCTGGATGTCCTCCACTTATAGTTTTTTGTTAAAAAGATTTTGAATTTGCAGCCTTGCAGTTTTGGGGGTACAGACAAAGTTTGCATGGTAGAAAAAGTTTCTAACTGATTTAAATTCGACGCTAATAAATTCCTTACGGGCTGAAAGACGCTACATACAGAATTTCAAAAGCATTGGAAGGAACATCGGGGTGGAGTACATGAGGTACATAAGGGTAGGAATTAAGATGGGCTCTGCACAACTAAATTCATCAGCCATCCACATTCAACTCAAAGAAAAACAATACTCATTATCATGACTTAAGTTAAACCACTGTAAGAATCTGTAAGAAATGGCAGCTTCTTGGATACTTATGCTAGTGCAAAACCACGACATATCTAGTGCAACTTAAAAAGATGAAGAACTATTAAAGAACTTACAGAAATACATTCTTAAGGTTTAACTGAACAGAAATTAGTGTGGATCAGTTATGTAAGTTTCTTTCATAAAAACAGTGCTCAGATTTTATAACACTGGGATGTCATTTTGTTTGGGATGAGGTATGCCTTTAAACAGCTTTAGTTATTTCAAGTCAGTGTAATCTAACCTCATTTCTGTCTGCGATCACATCTCCCTTTTTCCAGCGCAGTACAGGCGTGAGTGAAGCAAGCTCGTGCTCATGATGTCCAACCAACACACGCTTGCCCAGGCTGTATGCAGCTTCAAAGACAATGGCTGCAAATACATCTTTTACCTCTTTCTGTGGAAAAAAAAAAATGCTCATATTAAAATGTCAGATATGCACACAATTACAAAAACTGATAAATCCACGAAGGATTGTTCAGTCCACTCTTGTGGATCTCACAATTAATCATACACTAACATTTTTCTGTTCACAGAGACAGATTTGAGTGTTTGTTGTGACCACTGACACAGGTAAAAACGTTTTACATTTTAAGTAGTTCATAATAATTGTGTCTTTGCTTGACTGAAAAGCTAGTATTAAATGAGTTGCAGGCCACTGGCACTGGACACCAAGGGCCACCAAAAGGACAGTTGTAAAAAGGTGGCTGACAGTATCTCTCTTGCCACATTTCATTATCCCCTAATCTGGCTGTGCAAGCTAAATCCAGAGGAGAAGAGTTTCCCTTGGCAAAGGAAACACTCAAATAAAATGCTGAATCGGAACAAAACCCCATGTTCGTTAACCGATACCGGTGGTGGGAAAAGTTGGCCTTTCTGCTCTACTGCCCATTAAACATCACTCACCCTTTTGAAGTGCCTGCAGGGGCTGGCTTTCATCTCATTGCCATCATGATAAAACGCAAACTGCCCCATTGGCAAATCTGTGCTTTCCAGCTTAACATCACCAATGTCTACTAATGCATAGTCAAGCCCCTTGTGTAAACACAAGTGATTTCCGTTTTGTTTTCCGTTATGTCCAGCTCACCCTTCCTAGTTCAGCTTTCTCTCTCTCTGCCCTGTCCCATTTTGTTTGAGTTTTATCGACTGTTCTTCCTCCATATACCCACACATCCCTTTCCTCAGCAGTGTGACGCAGAGCAGTTGTATCATATCAGAACACACCAGATACTGGGCCTAGAATGCTCTCCAATCCTCCAGCAATGTGTAGTCTATGCCTGCTGATAAAGTTACGACAGGAAAGTGTGCTTTGGCGGCTGTCTGAAACATACCTGGCAAAACCAAACATGATTAAAGATTCATTGCTGCACTGAATATACTTTACCTGTAATCAATATGTAATCATCTAATACTAACTAATAATTCATTGGCCTCCATTCATTATGCTGCTATTTTGAGAAGGCAAAATTTGTAAGGCTCTTCATATACAACAACTTTGAACAATTTGGGCATCGTAAGAGATCTGTTTGATCATGTTTTTAATGACCGTCTTTTTGGTCATCAGTGTCGCCTTCTATTCTGTGAATTATTTTTTTCCATTTATCCCTCAGCAGTAAAAGGAACAATGCAATGCTCAATGTCCAAGGTTATGTTTACAAAGTCAACATACTTCTCAGTCCGTGTCATGATTAAAGTAAAATCCATTAAACAGTGAGCCAATGACCCCTGCCCTGGGGACCATTTAAGATTAGGTTTGGCATCCAGACTTCAGCCCAGGATTCTAGCAGTCTAAGTGCCATTTTCACTGGGCCATATGAGAATAGAAGGGCATCAATGATCTCCTGTTAGCCAATAAAAACTGAGTATAAGTACACTTAATTTGTGAAAACAGACATTCCGAAAATAATCACTGGAAAAAACATATACAAACCAATGGAGATATCAAAGCTGAGTTTAAGAGATCTTTTTCACCTTTGGTCAAACTTTTCAGGAGTGATCAAAACCTCTCTGCTCTGGCCTGGGCATACCGATCTATTCCAATAAAAGAGTCACAGTGGATTTGAGAAGAAACAGCAGTGATTTGGTTGTCATGGCTCAGGTTTTTATTAGTCTGTCATTAATGTTCCCTGTTGCCCACGCCCTGACGGCAACACCACCTCTTCACTCCAACTCTTGCTCCACTAAAAAACAACTTATTTTTAGAACTGAGAGGAGCCCCAGCTGCAACAGAGTCTGAGTTACCGGTGTTAAAGGCCTTTTGCTTTTAATTGGCCAAATGGAAGCAACCCCCAAGCAACCTTTCCTTACATGCCACTCACATATATCAGCAGGCAACAAACAAACAGGTCGCCACAGGCCTTCTTTGTTTGAAATGTGCTTAAATGAAGAGAGCCCTGTTTACATCAATTGTTTCTTTCACTTACAGATTCAGCTGTTATTGTATGAAACAACACATTCTTGGGGCATAACCTAACTAGCTCTTTTCACAACAACTTAAGCTTTACGTTTTAGCACAAGATGACATTATATTTAAAAGCACCAACAATAAATTGATGCATGAAACACATAAAACTGCAATGGAGTTGGTCAGTACTCCTCTTAACGTAGAGATCTCATGTAGGGCTGCAACCAACAATTTACAACTGATTAACTGGTCCATTATAATTTCAAATAGTCAGGCTGAATTGGCACTGGAGCAGAGTAGGGGAAGCCTGTGCAAGCTCTGCTGTGTTTAATGCTTTGAACACATTGCAGTGCAGAACATTCAAGTCACTTCAAGTTACAGATAAAGAAAAGACAGTGAATTTTGTACTATTTGTGTGGAAGACACAAATGAAACACAAAGGGAAAAATACACACTCACAGTACAAAATAACTTGTTTAACAAGAGAGATAAGAATGATACTGAAAGTTGAAATGAGCACATGTGACGTTAGACCATGAGACAAACTGATCACCTTGCATTTACACACATGCACAGATCTACTCACAATGTGTTCTCTACCACTGGATCAGGACAGCTGATCCAAATATGCTAGATGTCCCCTCCATATCACCCATTTTTATTAGATTTATTTTATATCTTGAACATGAGGGTTAGACACTACATACCTCACTTCAATTATATTATGGCTGTTATTAAAATTATAAATACTTTGAAGTAGCATCAGAGTAATGGTGTGAGAGAAAATGCCAATGCACCAACATTCTAAAAAGTCTCTGTTTACACCTTTTTTCCTATAACAGTACTTTTACTTTGCTACTTTGATTTTCAATAACTGTTACAGAAACAAAATAAAATAATTGTGTGTTTCAGCTTGTAAACAATTTTGAACAAAGTCACTCTGTTCTGAATGCCAATATAAGCAAAGCAGTGTCCAGCTTCTAAATTACGTTTTCTGAGAAAGAAAGAGGATAACGTTGCCAGCATCCACAGACAACATATTTTATTCAACTAGTCATCATTTCAAATGAATTAAAAAAACACATTTAAAAAGAAGGTTCTACTCTTCTGGTTTAACTGGTTAGCAAACCTCAGAAAAACAAAATACCATTACAGTGCTTATCACAGTGTAGAAGTGTCGCAATATTTACACCTTACCGACCAATGTTTCATCTGAGAGCATAAAATCAGTGACTGTGACAAAGATATCACTCAAAACTGAACCAAGGTAGAGAATTATATGGGGTTGGTGTCCTTCCATTCCCACATTCACTAGGTCAATTATCCTTCATATAATCATCATCAAGGGTGATGTCAGGCTACCAAGTTAAGAATGGCTTTGATCTGCCAAGTTATATTAGCCTATATTAAAACAAGACGTTTGTGCTCAGTTTTTCTTTGTTTATGCCAGGAGTGTGTTTTCATCTAGGGAAGGGAGTGGAAATGATGTCAGCAGGTATGTTCAGTTCATGCTTGCTCCAAGCATGCATGTATCATAGAGAGACTGATCAGACATCTCCTGAATCCCTATTAGTTACGAGTTAAAAGCCCCTGAAAACCTTTGATTTTAATTGTTGAGTAGCTGGAAGCTATGCACAAGAAGCATCTCTTAAGGTGACAGTAACAACAGCAAGTGTTACAAACATCCACAACGTGGAACCTAGTTCTTTGAGAACTGAGGAATTCCAGCAAGACAAGAAGAAGCAGCTCAAAAACGCAAAAAGAAAGATCATACAAACCAACAACAGAATCGCAGCAGTGAAAAGAAAAATTGTGAAATCGAAGGAAATTCAAAACATTGGGCAATTAAGCAGAAATGCTGCAAGCGCAACTGGAGACTAAAATAAAGACCAAGAGAGAGATATCACTCAATCACGAAAGGAGGGTGGGTTATAAAGTGGCTGAAAACGGAAACTGAGCAGAAACTAATTTCAAACTGCTCTAACTAATGCAAACGGAAATGATTTTCATTCATTAAATTACAGACACCGAGGGCTAAATACAGGCTTTTTGTGCGCCCGAAAATGGGTGTGAAAAATCACACAAAGCCATGAAAGAGATGAAACACAGCTGAACACAATTGGAATCAAACAGGCACCATTTGACTTTTAGCATTAAATTGCTCCCTAAAACCAGGTCATATATGGTTCAAAAGCATCTCATTCTGGTCACAGGGCTTATCTCTCCTAATGCCATGTGTTTAGCAGCTGATTTCTTGTGTGTGGTTGCTATGGTAACTGTGGTTGTTACTAGCTGGTTACTATGACACTGCAGGTCGTTGCTAAGGTGTTGCTAGTCGGTTGCTAATGTAACTTTAGTGGTAGGAATGGTGTTGCTAGGTGGCTGCTATGATGTTCTACGTTGTTACTAATGTGTTGCTTGGTGGTTACTATGGTTTCACAGTCAAGGGTTTGTGTAAAAACATTGATCAAAAAAAGACAAGGGCACCAATACCTTCACAACAAGAGAGGTGCCAATAGTGCACACTGGAAAGTGTGGCGTGTGTTGGGCAGGAGGGGGAGTATGACAGACAGAGAGCTCAGCGCGAGCTGCTTGCTTGAGCAGTATCAGAGTGTAAAAGATAAGATAAGATAAGATAAACCTTTATTAGTCCCACAAGTGGGAAATTTGCATTGTCACGGCAGAAAGTGGACA
>JBBPCZ010145552.1:0-19589 GCA_037974445.1 Brycinus macrolepidotus | reverse complement strand
CACATACACATAAATACACATACATACATGTAGTTAGCAGTAGTCTTTTTTGTGCATTGTAATATCATATTCATTAGGATTTATGAGAACAGGAAAATATCAATATACATTTTTTTGCCCAACCCTACTTCCAGGCCAGCAGGGAGCGATAGAGGCAGGTCTCCCAGCACAGACCTCCTCTCAGCAGACATCCGGGGCATCCTAGATGACCTACAGTTGGAGGGTGGGGCCAAAGGACCTGAAGACGTTGGAGTTAGCAGGGCGAGCGCAGGACGACGCAGCCGAGCTCCAATCAGACCGTCACGGAGTGTCAGCCCTGCTAAAACTCAAGCAGAGAAGAAGCGACAGTATGACGCTGAGGCGGTGCGGCAGTACATCGCCCGGCAACAGGAGGACAGGAAGAGGAAACAGGTAGAGGAGAGGCGGAGCCAGAAGGAGGCAGAGCAGAAGCGGAATCAGCGCCTTCAGGAGCTCTACAGGAGACAGAGGGAGGGAGTGCCCAAGCCCCAGGCTCCACCCACCAACTCTACTCAGACACGCCTGCAGGACACCTATACTAAACTACTTCTGGCACATACACTGCAGCAGGTACACACACACACACACACACACACACACACACACAACCATCAAAAGTCTGAGCAAGAAGTGTCTTTCTACCAGTAAAAACATGAGAAGGAGGTCACGTGATTGTCACACTCTTTAAGAAACGTGATAATGTACATCATGACTGGTATTAACTAGGCTTTTCAGAGTAGGATCAAATTCTTCACTTATTTTCTGTAACTTTGATTACGGTACTAGATGAACACTCCTACTCTTTCGAAGCTTAGTGAATACGGGCAAGTGACCAAGTTAAGATCACCACAGTTTTCACAATGTTTCCTAATTTTGTATCATTATGAATGTCTTAAGTATTTAATACTTTGCACAGTGAACCAAACTGAACCGGTTACATACTGCAAACTATGTCCCACACCAACCCCCCCACCCTATTACAATCTTTTTTTCTCCCAGACACTTCCAAGCTCAGCCTTAATTTGATCTAATTCTTCTTGCCCTGCTGCTTTGTGTGGATGTGAATAAAAGGTGCACAGATAGTAATAGTTCACAGCCTTTGCTGCTAAAACATGCTCCATCAAATTGGGGAAAAAGCTTTGTTTTGGAAGCTGTCATCATTTAATCACCCAGGCCTGTTTATGGAAATTAAGATTTTTAAACATCCAGGTCCTTGAATTATTTAATAGTAATAAAGTTACTGCACTTCATTACTGTAAAAGACTCCTCTGAGTGGTGATACATATTGAGGATTAAATGTCAAGCTGCTCCGAGTTGTATCGCTCTAGCATTGTGAGGCTTGAAGTATGTTATTACAGCATTGTTCAACATCTAGCGAGTGACTGTTGTGAAATGCTTTGTGTTGTATGTGATATTATCTAGTGGTATTACAGTCTGGTCTTTGAGGGTTGATCTGTGTGTGTGAGGTTTATGGTACGTGTTAATGTGTTGTTTGATGTTCTTTCTGTAGCCGAGGCCAGTGTACCAGCCCTCTGGAGAATCAGACAAAGAGAATAAAAGACAGGAGCCCCCTAGCCCATCACACAGCGACCTGTCTATGTCTGAGTATGGGTCACCAGCGATGTCCAGGTAACTTTCTCTCTCACGCACGCACGCACGCGCACACAGTCTCTGAGCAGGGACTGCTAGATAACGCTCACATGCTCTACAGCCCCTCTCACAGCAGCCTGTCTGTGGCTTAGTATGGATCACTAGTACAGTCCAGATAAACACGTTCATCTTGGACCACAGACCACAGTCGGTGTGCAGATAAAATACGCTGCTATACTACCACTACCACTGTCCAAGTTAAAAATGGCACGCTCATACAGAGTGTTAGAGCTCACCCCCTTCGCAACAGTTTACTCGATGACATCAGTACATGCAGAACGAGCATGGCATGTTTTTTCAGTTTGACAGCTGTTACAAGGTCTTCTGTGTAAGGAGTCACCCATGTTGAGCATGAACAAACTTTGATAAGGAGCTTTATCAGGAAATGGCTGAGTCACATGACTGCTTGCCATCTCCATCATGTCGCCATAAAACCCAACATTGTTAGTGAGAAGTGAAGACCTGAGTATCCGCAGATGCTGGAGTTAAAAAAAACAAGATTTTGTAAGGTTTTTCTCTCATGAGAATGAATAAATCCTCAGTGTTTTAAATCAAGTAGGACTTGAGTTTTTTTCCTTGAGTTGCAGGTGCTATTATTAATGGTATATGATATTAGATGTGTGTTTTGTGTAAGACCTGTTAAATTAGTTCTGGTCTCGTAAATGATTTTAGCCTTTCTGTGGAAAAGCTGACTTACAGGCTACAGATCTGCAGATTTCCAGTTAACCACAGACAATATAGAAAAGCGAAAACAGGCTTTGAGTATTAATGTACAGCTGTAAGTTTACATTTTTTAGGTGAGGACACTGGTGTTAGCAGACAAAATGATTCAGCACACATAATAGATCATTTGAAAACTTATTTTGTAATTCTAACGTATTATAAAATAACATGTTTGTTAAACTGGTGGTTTTTCGTGTCGTAACGGTGCCTAGCTCCTTAGATTAGCTAATGATGTAACACTAGAGCTCTAAAGAAAACAGGTGCAAGGTTGGATGCTGATGGAGCCGTCTTTAAAATCTGTTCTCCTCAGTAGGTTATATGCCAGCGTTTGTTGAGGGAACACTAAACACATAGATATATCTTTTTGCGCTCTGTGTAGTCCTGTCCTGTAGTTTTGTGCTGTTTTTGTTTTTCTTGTTTTTGTTGCTCCATGGTGTTGCAGGAATGTTTTTATTTCACAGTGGATATAGTTAGAAAGACAAAATACTTGACTTGATTTCTTATTTTTTCTTACCTTGCTAAGATAGTTAGCCTCTGTACCTCTGACATTAAAATCACTTCATTGGCAACATGCTCATTTTAAGGCACTCACTTTATAGTTGCAAAGTGCAATGTAAAATACACACGTGCTTAAATATGAGCAAAATCAGCTCTGATTAAACAATTAACACTTTATATTGACCTGTACATTGTCTTTTACCAGACTTCTGTGATTTGTTCTCAAGTACTACCGCCTAGAACAGTTAAGAGTGCCTCAGTACCCATGCACATTTTGAATGTAGCCAGTAATAGGGCTACTGTCTTTAGGCGATTGTAATATCAGATAGGCCATGCATGTGATACTGCACAGTGTGCCACACAACTTCAGCTGCTTCTCTCTCTTGTTCTCTTTTTATTCCTAGGGATGAACTTGGTATGTGTTCCGTGCCTGTCGCCACCTCTTTGGTGCCCTCTACTGGCCACCTGTTCTCCCAGCTCCTGGCCATGGAAGGTGCAGCATCTGTTGAGGAAACTTCACAACCTGTGGATCTGTCTGCCACACACACTATCGGCACACACCAGAGCAAGATGAGCCATGTTGAGACATGTGGACCAGGCGCACAGTCCAGCAGGCTTAGCCGTGTTGAGGCTCTGAAGGCGAGCGCTATGTCTCTCTCCAGCCGAATAGAAAGAGAAGCTCGGAAACTTGCAGGATGTGGAATCAACTACGGAATGACCACTGGCACAAAACTATCCGTGATTCCCCAAGATGAAGATGCCCACTGGATAAAGCCACCCAGCCCACCCGTGAGAGAGTCCCCAGGGGGTGCTGATGAGACATCTCTGAGGATCCAGAGGCTTCTCCGTGCAGGCCAGAGCGCGTTCGGGGGTGGTCAGGCTGAACTCCCGGGCGTGGGAAACTTGTACAACTTTGGTTCTAGAGAGAGGAAAGAGAACATGACCAAGCCCCGTCCATCTCCAACTGGTCCTGCTGTCCCATTCACTGAGCATGTCGAGCCTCTGGGCTCCAGTGGAGGATCAATCAGTGAAGGCCCCCTGACTGACAGCAGCCTTTCAGAGGCCGAGGACCATCCAGGTAGGCATGGACATTTTAACTTTTTTTTATTATTATTATTGTTTTCAAATATCTGCATTTTTAAACCACTTTTTTTCAAATATCAAGTGTAGAAAATATTTCATAATTTTTCATATTTAATAGATAAATAGAAAAACTTTGGGCACCCCTGGCCAAATTACACCTTTGTTGATTTTTGAAGTGAAGTAAACACAACCTCTGCAGCAAACATTTTTCTTCAAACAATATATTTGTTTTATTTAAATTTTTAAAAAAAAAATAATAATAATAATTACATGGAACATTTTGGACAGCTTACTAAGACAATAAACCACCATTTGACAGTCATCATAGGTTGCAAACGCACAGATTGCAAATCCTCTTTCTTGATGAATGCTTCTGCATTGTTCATGGACCATATTGCATGCACATGTTTGAGATTTTCAGTGTTGTTTACGTCAGGAAATTGAGGGAAATTCCAAAATTAAGTTGCATTTCTTGAAGTAAGTGTGGATTTTGGATTTTGAGGTATGCTTTGGATCACTGCCCGGTTGATAAAGCTAGTCTCTTTTCAGCTTAAATTTCTTGACTGACTGCCACTTTTGCTTCCAGAATCTACCTGTGCGATTCACCCTCTAAGCCTACCAGTTGGCAAGATGTTTATTTTTATTTATTTTTTTAATCAAATGTCACTCCTGTTTCTTTCTAAACTTTTCTTTGGTATTTGTGGCCAAAGAGTTCCGTTGTTACTTTATCAGTCCGCAACAGGTGTTCTCAAATGCCTCTGGCTTATCTCGTTTTGCATACAGATGTTGACTTTTTGGGGAATGGAAATCATGGGCCGAAAGAGCTTTGGCATCCTTTTAAAGCATCGTTTTTGGATTTTCAGCCAAGAGTCCATGGTTGATGAGTCTGAGCACAAGGTTTAAAGAGTGAGGCAATGTATAATGCCCTGGAATTGTTAACAGTTCCTAATGACAGTTCTTGACCTGCCTAACCAGTCGTAAAGAAGAAGAGTGTTCAATCATAACTGGAGGAGTCTCCAACCTTTTACAGTTTATTTTTTAACTTAAAAAGGTCACACAATATCTACTTTGGCCAGGGTGCCAAAACTTTTTATACAACTTTAGAGATTAATATTTTTTGCTGTGCATATCTAACAAAAGAGGATAATGGTGTAATGGTTCACCCTTTTCATGGTTTGATTTCTGAGCCATGATTCGGAAACCACTAATTGTTCTAAATCTGTGTTTATTATACATGCCTAGACTTCTAAAAGTACTGATAACAATGATGCTCTCAGAAAAGCGTATTGTGGCAAAATTTGTCACGGTAACATATTGTCATATGCCCAACCCTAACCACACCCCTACCGTTCTCCAGGTGGCCCTACAGTTGTCCCGCAAGACCTCCCCAAACCGTCTCTGAAGCTGGCCGGGTCGGATTACTGCGCCACGCTGCAGAACAGCCACACTCATGACCCCATCACACTTTTCCAGAGAGATGCGGATCAGTTCGCTCCCTACAGACTTGCCCCTGCGCCCCAGGACAGTAGGCCGCCGTGGGACGATCTGGCTAAGGGTAGCCCGCACAGCGTCATCAATATATTCGCCAAAAACATGCAGAACTACAGCAAAGGTACACAATTTTGTACAAATGTACACAGTTTATTTAACTAGTTTAAACTAAATGTAGACCAAGACATGAATCAAAGGAAGGAGTCAGATTTCAAACCACATGTCTTGGCTGATCAGCTACATTTGGGGTAAGAGGGGTATAGTGGAAATTACTCCTCTGTGCGTTTGCTCAGGAATACTCATCCACATTACGCTTATGTCTGTCTGTGTAATGATTGTTTTGTTAGGAGGGAGGGCTGTTCTTCATGCTGCTGGATCTGGCTCCAACTCATTAAATGGCACAGCTTATGAGGATGACTTCATTTCCTCCCACAGCAACAGTCAATCATCATCCAAGAAAACTGCTGCGAGCCTCAGGTAGAGTTGAATTTTTTTTTCAGTATATTCAGACATGTGCAGGTGCACCAGAACTCTCTGCCTTCACAACTCTTGGATATATTTTTTTTCATTAACTGATCAAGTGTACGTGGTTAAGTACATATGTACAACAAGTACATAGTTAACCTGTAGGTACTTTTGCAGTGGTTTGGTTTGTAATTCGGATTGGATTCGTACCACATTAGAGTATGCCTGCCCAGCATGGCATAGAAACCTGATACAGTCTCATTTCAAACCAGTTTGAGACTGTCAAGAAAGGTGCATGCCACATAATCATCATCTGGGTATGTTCTACTTATCAAGGTTTTCTTCAAGCTCTCACGTTACCTACTCTCCAAGAGAGAAGAAACACATTTTGCAGACGTTTCGCCTTCACCCGTTACCCTAAATTCACCTTTTAGAGACCACCTTTTAGGCTCCAGGCATCAAGTTGGCAAACTAGGAATACAAGCAAGCTACAGATGCCTACAGCTAGCAAACTCATATAATTTATTTATTTTTTTTTCCCTCTGTAAAACTTCAATGCGGCTGAAATAATTCTAATCAAGTGAATCACTAGGTGGCAGTGTTCTCCTGTAATTGCGGTTCGCAGCTTCCATCTCCCTCTTAGCACTAACACCTGTGCAGTGTCTGCGGGGCTTTAAATAGGTCTTGATCTGTCTAAAATAAAATTTTACAAAATAAAGACATTAAATTTTAAATGGTCTAGAGTCTTAAATGTTCAGGTTATCGACTGATGATAATCTTTAGCCTTTTTTGTGTTACTAATTTGACATCATACACGCTGAATAATGTGGGTTGATTTTACTTTGTAGATTATCTTTATTTTTTCACTGTACGTCATCAGTGGAAGTGGAAATGTGTGTTGATTAGTGCTGATGCAGTGTGTGTGCGTGTGTGTGTGTGTGTGTGTGTGTTGTTTGCAGCAGTGGCCATAATTCTGCAGGAGTTGATGAGAGGAGAGAAAATGAGAAATCTCCAAAATCTTCCACCCCCACCTCACTGTCTTCACCACACTCCAGCAGTAAGAGAGGTGAAAGACACATACACACACACGCTCTTGACCAGATTTACATTTGCTCAGGATATTCATGAAGATCATTCTGAGATTATAAATGTTACTGTTGCAATTTTAGGTAGCTTTAATACCGTATACTAGTACAACCGTAAAGAGTTTTGTGTTCAGACGGGTGCTTTTAAAACACCGTTCCTCGTTCTAATCAGTACAAATGTTACCTGCTGTGTGATTCATAGTAGTTGCTAAATAGTGTGTAGGCACTGTTTGGCATTATAATAAACGTTAATAAAGTAATGCACATTAAATGAAAGGTTTGCCGGAAAATCAGATTTACACAATTTTCCTTACGCCCTATGAGCAGTTGATGATCCAACACATGTTCTTGACGTCAGTCCAAATCTTGCTTCATTAGTTTAGAACTGGACCTACGAGGCTAAGGTTGTTAATAAACAAAATTGTTTTTTTTTTATGTCAACAACCATCAAAAATGCAGAGGAATTTAATCCAAGATCAGTCCTCTCCAGCCCTGGTGTTGTCTGAAATGACTGACTGTAGCTTACCTCTTACTGTGTCCTAAACCACATTGGCAAGTCTGCAGCATACTTTGGAGAGCTGAATATAGTTTGAGGTGGATGAGAGAAGTTTTAGATTTGTATTTACCGAAAAGTTTTGGGTGACTTTCACTGTTTGTTAGCAACATTAGACTAAAGAAGCATAATTTGGACTCTAAGCATGTCTTTTTTTTTTTTTTTTTTTTTTTTTTTTTTTTTTTTTGTTAACTGTTGTTTTAATAACTGTGTAAAAAACCTGCAGCTTAAGGAGTTAAGGGAGTAAACATATTTAAATTATGTTCTTTATTTAGTATATATGGAGTGTATGGAGTTGAAATAAGGGTTGCCTTCATTAGGAGCAAATTTTGATTCATGATCAGCCTCTTCTGTTATTACAGGGTCAGAGAGGAGTCAAGATTGCCCTCTGGTAGATGGGCAGGTGAGTGCATCATTTGCTGTCTCAGAGCTGCAGAGGAATGGAGTGAAAAAGCCCACCTCGCCAAACGGCTCTCCACGGGGCTCTCACAGGAGCGCTGACACCGACAGCACATTAGGGGGCGCTTCAGTCTATTCTGTTCACAGGTGAGGAATGGTGTGAGCACGGAGGAATTATGAGCGGTAGAAATTCCACTTCAGGCTGCTAGTATGATTTATTTCTGTTTGTGAACTCGCCCTGAGATATGATGTAGATCTGGAGTGTCTGTTTTGGAAACCAAAGCTGTTTCCAACACATTGATGTTGTTTGAACTGGGTGTGGCTGGAAACAGTACGGCTCAGCGCACCATTAGAAGTGGTGGCAAAACATAATGTAATTTCATATTAAATGTCACATTAATTTTTTTTTTGCAGATATCCTCTTATTCCAATGGTTTTATTATTTGTATTGATTTAGCAATTGGCTTAATGACACAATTTTTTTATATTATTCGTGCTAGCCCTAATAATGTGAATACAATGAAAAGATGCACTGATCTTTTATGTTTTTCAGTTTGTAAAGAAATTATCGATAAAAGCATGACGGTAATAATCTGCAAGTGCTAACATCACTGCTTGAGTGGTGGCTCACCAACATCGGTCCTCTTCACTATCACCCTGCCTGCAAACTGAAACAATAACACAAATGGCGTAAGAAGCAGAAAGGTGAAATGTCATGAAAAGTAACCTGCTAAGATGTTTGGACTGGTAAATGACAGAGACGGCAACACTGATCCAGTTTAGCCTCATTACTGAAATGCCACTCTAGGGCCCCGCACTGCGGTGCCAGGACAAACAGTGGAGCTGCTGATGGGTGGTTTGGACTGAAGTGTGCGGAGCAGCCTGCCAGGAGAAAGGATAGGGGGCTGGGAGGACACACGCGCACACACACAGGCTCTTTTGTTTGGCCAGACGGCCCCTAAGATATCCCTGCTACAGGTCAGGCCCGTTGCCAGGGAGATGTTTTTCTCCAGAGGCATTTCGGAAAGCTCAAGTAACAGATTCTGCTCATACCTTACTTCCTTTCAGTGTGGGCAAGTAGCATGGGCCGCTGCTGTCTGGACTGTAGGAAGGCTTCATCTTGTTCAAATGGACCGTCCACTGAGTTTGATTTAGATTACTAGACTTCTGAAACTGTAGACTTGTTATTCAGTGGTAATTCTTAACTTCTTTTATATACATTCTAAATCAACAGATCTGCCACTGTGGTGTTTTGACACAAATGACAAAATCATGGAAAAATTTGTGTACAATAGTTTAGTACACACAGGAACTTTTCACTTTCACAGCTCCAGAATCATAAGATATCTCGTCGTCTGCATGCAGAAATAAACGTGGTATAGATTAGATTTCAATACCGTGGAACTAATGTATATGTTCTGTAGTTGAGAGTAAAGAATTGAGCTCACATATATACACTGATTTAAGGGCTTCAAGTTAACCTGAATTCAAAACAGACCTTTTTTATATTGATTAGGTCCCTGCTCATAGGAAATGAATGGTTTGGTGTGAAATTGAATCGGCTAAATTTTCCTGCCCAGATCTATTGAGCCAATGCATGTTTGCTGTCCAGATTTTGCATCTTTAATGTAGCACTGGAGTTATGAGGCTAATGTAGCCGACAAACTCTAGAAGTCAGTATTTAGCAAAATTGTTTCTGGAAAAAATACATCCTCCAAACTCTCCACCCACTCAAATAACATCCAGGTCTTCGTTATGGTGGTGCAGACCTCTCGATTTGGTTTATGACACAGTATGACTTACTGTGAGCTATGAAAATGAACAAAACTTTACTGGTGCAGGAAACCATTTCCGGCAACACCAAGGCTGATATTCGCAAAGTAGTTGGATGGATCAAATTCCACTTTACTTATGACTGTCATGTTCACAAAAACTGATCCTGTGAAAACGGACCTTTTTGTCTGAAGTAACTGCCCATAGCATTCGGCTAGCACAGTATGAAATGCAGCCTGCAGTTTGAGCAGATTGACTTTAGGGATTTACAGAAGTGACTGGTGTGACTTTCGACTTCTGGTGTTTGTTAGCCGCCTTAGCCTCGTAACTCCAGCGCTAAATGAAAGATGAAAAATTTGGATTCAAAGCATATCTTGACTGATCATCTGCATTTGAACGAAGTCAGAATTTCTAAATTTAATATGTTTTTTTTTTTTATGGAAATGTTCCTTTAGAAGAAAAATATCAACAAAAAAAATCTCTCTTCCACCATTCCTAACCATCATTTCCATTTCATGTTTACTTTGAAGACCCAAAAAGAACTTCTGGGTACTCTTAACTGAAAGAAAATGTTCTTCTGTTCTCTGTCCTTAGATTTCCTCCTGTTCCAAAACAGAATAGACTGATTCACTGGTTCTCTAATCTTGAGAAACTTAGAGTCAAGGCACGTCGTACAGTGTAGGCAGCAGTATTTTCGGTCTTTTCAAATCTATTTATGTGGCCGCATATAATGGAAAGCGGACTCACTGACATAGAGTGATCCGTGTTCACCCACTAAACGCTGTTTCGCAACAGATGTTATATTAATAAGCATTTTCTTTTAAGTTGGCTAGCTAGCTTTTTATATAAATAAACACTGGCACTTAACTGTAATTAGCAGATTAGCTAAAAAGCGTGCCACCATGATCCAGTCCGAGTAAGTTCCCAAGCAAAATTATGCATGCTTATTTTCTATGGTCAATGAATTCAGCTTATTTGAGACAGACAATTTTTGGAAAACAGATTTAACTTGGACTCATCTCCTCTGTCATCTAGGCTACTGTGAGTACAGGATCAGGTTTATTCTACGTAAAGAAAGGAAATATGTTGCAAAACTGGTTCCACAATATCAGTTTTTTTATATTCGCACTTCTGGCAATATCAGTGATTTCAGGATATTAGCATCGCGTTCAAAATTTCCTTCTCAGGTTTTGAATTTTGGATGTATAGGAGATGTTTAGGATTTTGCTGCTCTCCTTTTGTCACAAGGAATGTTTCATAAATTTAATGAATGAGTCATACACTGAGTTATAGACACGGTTTGGGTGCACCACATCCCCCAAATGTAACACACAAATGCTCCATCATGCTTTGCGTGGCTGCTTATGACACACAACACTTCCTGTAGTAAATTAATGGAATTTAATGTGCGTTACTGTGCCGGCCTACTACAGATGTTGGGGAAGGAGATGCTGTTGTGCTGATGGTAAGAAGTGAATGTGCTATGTTTCATCAGTATGGCGTCAGAGGGTCAGCCGTCACCCAGAAGTCCTGTTGTTTCTGCCGGGTCTCCTGTCACCTCTCCCAGAGTTTCACCACCAAGCGACACCTCTCACACTGACCCACGATGCAGCTCCTTATCGCCCAGACCCTCCTCCGTCAGGGACCCTGCACCTGAAACTGGACCTGCTCCTGAGCGTGGCTCATCCAGAGCAGAGTGCAGGAGTGCAGGTCAGACAGCCATATGGCCAAAGATCTCATTATAATTTATTTTGTTGGTGTTGTAATTAAACATTGGTGCTTATAGTTATAAATTTGAATAATAATTTGAATCTGAAATAAGGCATGCTCTGGTGTTATATACACAAATGATGTTTTATACACAAAAAGCATGCAGAGATTATCTTTTTCTCTACTTTTTTATATGTAAGTATTTTATGCGGTAGGTAACAGAGTTTGTCTTGAGTGAATGGCTATTCTGCCATTTTTCAGTCTTTTCTGCTATTGGATTGTAGAACAAAATGGCATAGTGACCTGTGCTTACTTTGTCTATTTCAGATGCTTTGTGTCTGATCCTATTTGTGTGTGTGTATGTATCCTCCAGGTCCTGCAATGCTGCAGTTTACACCAGGTGTCCTGCATCAGCGTCTGAATGCGGAGCTAAGCTACCTGGATGCTGTGGAGGAGTCTGTAAGGCAGCTGGGTGATGTGGAGAGAATCAGAGCTGTTTCTCTTGCCCAACAGGAAAGCGTCTCACTTGCACAAATACTGAAGGTCAGATCACTGCATCTCAAGTCAGGACTTACTCTGTGACTTGGAACTGTAGAAACGACGATAGGGACCCTAGAACTAACAAATTCTATGGCTAGGGATTCTGAATCAGACTCTGACCCTATGGTTAGGCACTCTAAACTAGACTCTGTGGCTGGAGACTTTGAATCCAGTTCAGTCTCTATAGCTGGGACTTTATTTGGACTCCACTGCTAGGAACTCTGCATCAGTCTCTAACTCTGTGGCTGAGGGCTCTGGACGAGACTTGAACTCTACAGCTAGGGTGTCTAAACTCGCACTCTACAGTTAGAGACTCTAGACCCCACTGGGACTTTAAACTTTGCTTTGGCTCTGTTGGACCTGATGTCAATTCCACAGCTGGGCATTCAACTTGCACTCTACAGTTAGGGGTCTTGGCACTTGACCTGACTCGTACTCAGACAGCATTGTACTCTCATATAGCTTTGTGTTTTACTAACGGTGTGCGAGTCTGACCCCTGTTCTTTGGCCCCTGCAGGCTCAGCAGCAGAGGCAGGAGAGGGAGCTGCAGCTTCTGAAGCTGAAAGCAGAGCAAGAGGCACTGGAGACACAGAGACAACTGCAGGAAAGCAGAGAGAGAGCCGCACAGGTACAGTACAGTTTGTCTTATTAATGTACACTTGGTACACACAAACAGTGTTGAAGAGTCCTGTGCCTCTTGACTTTGATGTAAGTTATTTAGAGTGAATTAATTAATTGAGTTAATTAATGACTTTACCATTGTACTGTAATATTTACAGCATTAATATTATTTTCTCAGGCCCATACAGATCTGTGTGTTAGCCTGGTTCAGTCCCAGCAGCAGGCTCTTCTGGGCCTTCAGGAGTCCAGCAGCAGGATTATCAGTCAACAGACTGAAACAGCTCAACACACTGCAGCTGCTGCCAGACACATCCGAGAGGTCAAACACACACACACGCTCACTCACAGG
Source organism: Brycinus macrolepidotus (assembly GCA_037974445.1). Taxonomy (NCBI): domain Eukaryota; kingdom Metazoa; phylum Chordata; class Actinopteri; order Characiformes; family Alestidae; genus Brycinus; species Brycinus macrolepidotus. Next base: position 6,631 of record JBBPCZ010145552.1, on the reverse strand, counting down.
CTCACGCACCACACCTTATGCAGTCTTACAGTACGTACACATTACCAGGCTACAGAGTGACAGATGTCAGGTCATTTCTTATGAGAGCGAAATGGCGAAATATATATAGTACAGCTTTTTATTTAGTTTTATATATTTTTTGAAGAGCGAAAAATCGAATATTAACACTTCACTGAGGGCCAATATTCAGGCCTTATGATACTGGCCCTCACTATGACCTGTGCAAATTGTTCATGACAACTGACCTAAAAACCCACATAAATATTTCTAAAGACATCATTTCACCTGGTAAAATGTTATGATGTTTGCATGCAGCCGTCTTTTGCTGTCTCTTTGTTTTTTCCTTTTTTTTATATCTCGGAGGAAGTTTTTTCACTTTTTGTTTTCTTTTCATATTCATCTTCTGTCATTTACAAACTCATTTTAATTTATTATTTTCTGTCTCTTGTGTAGATGACAGAGCTTGCCTGTTCTCAGATGCTGAATGTTTCCTCTGTCACTCCTCTCTACAACCAACAGAGACGCTCACAGACAGACAGGTAACCAGACACCAAACACATGTAGAAAATGCTCCCTCACTTGGTAGCTGTGCGCTGAGGATGTGTTTGCATTACAGGTTTTACTGCTCAGTTTTTTGTTTTTGCTTAGATCTTTCCATATATCAGGGTTGTTTCCTATATAGGAGCTCTCGTTAAAGTGGATCAAATCTGACTGAACAGTGTTCACACAGTTAAGAAAAAAATGACAGTCTGTGTCAAATTTGCACATAAAATACATAGGTTATCTCTCTTTGGACCTTACCTAAGATAATGGAAGTTGACTGTTAGCATGATAAGGACCCTTTGGCTGCAACAGTACTGTTGAAATCTGGCAGGGCTAATGGTGGAGGGTGTGATAACTTCATTGTATGTGTCTGTGCCCAGCAGCCCGAGTGAGGTTCCCCAGCATAGTGTACAGTCTCCAGCAGCAGAGACTCCTCCGGACAGCCTGTCTGAATCCGTCCCATCGAGGAGACCCACCATCAGGTATTAGTCGTGTGTGCAATATAGTGATATCTAATCATCAATTTAAATGATCTCACAGCATGCTGTGTGTAACAGGTTTCGTTATACACAGTATTTAAGTACTTCTGTAACTGTATAAAGCTGCTTTGAGCATAAAACAAAAAATAAAAAGACTGATATAGATAAATTATAGCGATCTGTAAACAGCAACCAGTGAATAATAAATGTATAACTTGCAGAACTGTAGTGGATTGGATCTCTGTCCAGTATACCAATTTCTTATATTATTAATTCATTTTTTGTTTTTAATTAATTCATCATTGTAGTTGTTTTTTTGTTTTTTTTAGCTGTTGCTTGTTTTTTGTACTAATTTTCTTTACAAAATAGGTAATTTTTGCAAAAGAACCGTTGCACTTACTTTTGATTTTTTTTTATTTAAAAAAATAAGACACAAAATTGTCTTTTAAAGTATGTACAAAAAGGCGGAGGGAGAAGAAGTGTGACTCATTGTAATACTGGTAATAGCGTAATACTTGATTATTCCATGCTGTTCTTCCCCCCCCCCCTCGTTCTCAGTGGTGGTGGCAGCAGTGCTGGGTTGAGCCCCTCTCTCTCCTCATCGCTGAAAGAACAGGGTGCTGGTGACTGTAGAGAAAATAGCAGCAGCTCAGTGCAAGAGGAATTGCACACAGCCCCAGAGGAATCGCTCCAAACAGACAGCATCCAGTCGCTGATGGAGGACAGAGGTGAGGGCGGTGGTCAAGGATCATGACCTTAGAATACAGGAGTCCAGGGTATCCAAGGCCCTTAGTCCAGGGTATTTTGGTGATTTTCCTGTTTAGTCACACCTATGGACACAGCAGCTGCTTTATTTGGGATTGTTTTAAAGGGCCTGTATTATAAACCTCACAGAAATAAGAGTTTGGTCTGGTGTGCACCCTTTGTTAAACTTATATAGAAACTTGTCTATAGCTGCAAAAATGTTTTTAAAATCTCTTTATAAGACAGGCAGCATTTTCTCAACACATGAGGTGAACCAGATGTGTTTGAACAGGGGAATCACCAAACTGTGCTGGGCACTAGCCCTCAAACTGTGCACCCTGTTACTCTATCTGAGGATGTTGGTTTTCCAGTAGTTTGTTGAATGTTGTTGTCATCTCTGCTCTCCTCTGAACAGCAGACAGCGGCTCAGTTGCCACGGAGTATTCTCTGAAGTTTGATGAGTCAGTGACAGAGGATGAACTGGAGAAATCGTTCCGTTCACTCCTGCCATCTGAATCTCACTGGAGAGATTCTATAGAGCGGAACCGCAGCCCTCTGCCTGAATCAGATGAGGAACGCAGCCGGGAGAAATCTTCTCCACAACTCTCCAACAAGGTCACATCTCACCTTCATGCTCAGTAGTGTGTTTGTCTGGTTTTAGGGCTTTAATGTAGCTGTCCATTCCAGCCTGTTACACAATATTTTACAACACAGTATTGCACTTGGATTGTCTGTTGATTAAATATCGTTTTAAAACTTTGGGGACATCTAACTTTAGCAGTTTGTAAAAAAAAAATACACACACACGCATATATAGTTTGGTGATTTTCCTGTTTAGTCACACCTATAGACACAGCAGCTGCTGTGTTCTGGATTGTTTTAAAGAACAGTTTTTGTTAAATATTCAAAATGTACTTTCTACTTCATACAGTCAATATATAGAAACTTATATATAGCTGCAAAAACAGTGTTTTGAATATCTATTATATTTATATATACATGCATGCATGCACATAATAGTTATAACCTGTTCAAATGTTATGTTTTATAGGTATATAAAATGTATTTATATTTGTCTAGCAATGCGTACAGTCCTGCTCTCTGAAGAGTGTGTGATATTGGAAGATCGCTTATGTTTGCACCCTCTTGTTGCAAGCTGGTGTGATTTTGAGACTCTCCCTAAACTCGCTTCTCAGCATGCTTTTATTCAGCTCCAACTCTGCTGAACTCTTCACCTCAGAAGTTTTAACCGCTCAGGCTGACGTGCTGAGTGTTTCTTAGCCCTGCTGTCTTTGTCTGTTTTAGAGGCACTGTAAAGGAGGAAAGGAATTTACTGATGTTTCTTTTTCCACTTATGTAGACATACAAAGGCACTCACTTATTTTCACTGCATGGCTCCAGCTAATAGTTATTTCTTGAATAGGGTGTCTTTCAGAAAGACTGTATAACACTGCAGGAAGTGTAAGAGATAAAAGGTTAAATGATTATGATAAAATACGAGAAAAGGCAGAATTATTACAGTCTTTCAGACTGTCTGCATGTATAATCTAAACATTATAAAACTGTAAAATTAAAGAAACCGTGTTCCCCCTTATCTGTTAACAACCAATTAACAAATGCAATTGTGGAATACCCCCTGTGTTGCACATTTTAACGTTCTCCTTAATCCAAGCACACCTGATCCACATATTCAGCTAAGTAAATGGCCCTTTCTTGGTTGAAGTAGGCGTAGTACAACAGGAAAGCACTAAAATGTGCAAAGCAGTAACTACTCCAGTGGACCAGGATTGTGGACCTGTGAAATCATCTGATAACCATACACTTGCATGTAACATTTTTTATTTCTCTTGTTTAGCAGGACAGCAGTATGCCCTTCTCGAGCGGCCAGGACAGCTTCAATAAGTTCACCATGGCGATGGTGAAGCAATATATGCAGGAGGAGGAAGTACGAGCTCAGCATCAGAGTTCCTTGCTGCGGCTCCGCCACCGAGCGCTGAAGGAGAAGACCAAGGCTGAGCTTGCCTGGCTTGAGCATCAGAAAAGGTGAGAGGCCCATTCATAAAGCCCCAACCCAAATTAAACACATATAGCGCAGCCCTCATGTAGCTCTGTCCACACTACATATAAGCTTGTAGAATTTTTTTATGGTACAACTGGAAGGAGCAAATGTAAATGAATTTATAAATTAATAAAAATGAATAGTGCACCAACTCCTGGGTATATGGCATGTGATATTGACATTCATCATTAAAGGGTCATGTCAATTTAATCAGTTTATGCCAATCTAGGCAGCAGTTTTCGCAAATATTTGTCTTTAGACTGTACAGATAGTAGAATATGTTCAAAGGAGCAAACTAGGCATGACCTATTAATATTTGATCCCAGGATGCATTTACAATTGATTGTTCTTCCTTCCAAATTGGATGAATTACGCCCATGGAAGTGGTTAGCCAGTGCTGTTCCACCGTGACCTGTAACAATAGGTGTGACTCACTGATACACTTTAATCTGCTGTAGATTAAACACTTACGCAGTGAAATATCAGTCTCTTTGTTATGTCAGAGTTTGTGGGTGTGAGTCTGTGTTATTTGTATGATGATTATCACGCGTTTTCTCTGTCTCTTCTCCTGCCAGGCGCCTGAGGGATAAGGGCGAGGATGATAAAATGCCACCAATCCGCAAAAAACAAAGAGGACTGTTACTCAAACTGCAGCAGGAGCAGGTAACACAATACGCAGAAACATACTTGGATCACCAGTCATTTTAATACTTGACACAGGAGACAAGTGAATGATTTGTGTGTGTGTCATGTAGGCAGAGATTAGACGTCTGCAGGAAGCAAACAGGGCAGCTCGGAGGGAGCGGCAACTGCTGCTGAAACAGCAGGAGGAGATTGAAAGGATTCACCACAGCACCCTCAAGCTGAGAGAGAAGCTCAGGAGTGCTGGAGATAAAAGCCCGGTCAGCAACACATTCACAATTCACACTAGGGTTGGGGAGCGTGACACTATTGGTTGTTATGATAAATTGCACTACAGTATGTCACAATACGCGTATCATAAATTCCATGTACATAAGAGCTAATGTTGCCAACTGTAGATGAAAATGAACAGCCATCAGTTAGAATCACATCGGTGCAAAAAATATTGTGCTAATTATGTTCTTTCTTCCATTCACTGTTAGCTATGTCGTTGGTCAAGCTGTTTCCTTAAGTAACCAAAATTCTGGGAATCTATAATACTAGGGACTTTAATACTGGCTGATTTTACCTTTTATTGTTCAGGCCCTACTGCACTCAGCTCATAGCGGTAATCAATAGCGTCTGGAACGCTTATGATTTCTTACTTTAATCTGTTTATTTAGAGGTCACCAGACTCGGGTGAGGTAAAGGAGTCAGAGCCCAGTCTGGTGACTGATGCAGAGACCCGCAGCCCCTCCCCCGTCTCTGTGTCCGGCAGCGAGACCAGCAGCATCATGCAGAAACTGAAGAAGATGCGCTGCCACATGGATGAGAGGTACACACTGATGAGCACTTCCCAGCTTTCAGTATTGCTCTGAGTCAATGTTGCCACCTGCAAACAAAGTTTTTTTGTCAAGTTAATATGCAGATAAAGGTTTACTAACCCCTTAAACTCAAAAAAAAAAAAAAAAAAAAAAAAAATCCTGTGATTCAAAGTTGAATTAACATTTCCCTATGTAAAACCAGCCTAATGGTCTGTATGTGGATCACTTGAATTCTCCACAAAATTTACACATTACTTTTGTAGTAAGTACTAAACAAATCTTAATACCCTTAATTAATACATGAATGAATATCTTAATACTAAGCCTCTGTTTAAGGGATTAAGTAAACTTGCATTTATATTAGAGCAGCATGTCATGTGTAGGGTACCTCACTTGGTTATATTTGACTAAAAAATAATTACTCCAAGACGTCACCAACTGATTGCATGTGTTGTTGATGAATAACTCAGGTTGAACATTTGTGTGTGCAGAAGCTTTGATTTAGACATAAGCATGCTCTGTTTAGGAAAGGCTACATAACATTAGTCCAGTGAGAGGATGCGTGTTTCGTAATGTGTTTAACAGCTGCTTGTAATGGTAGACAAAGGGACTTTTGAGTGGTGCTACCATCCAGGCATAAACCCTGTTGTCAGGAGATTAATACCTAACTAATGCCTTAATTATTAGAGGGTTAACAGCATTATTTATGTATCTCAGTTTAACATATATAAGAACTACAGGCCACATGTTTAGGGTTTCCTCACTGAAGGTTGGCCATATGTTACTCAGAGAAAGCATGTGCTTGCCCTCACTCTTCAAGCTTGTCAGCATTATGTGATGGGGGCCAAACATCAGTCATTTAAAATAAACTATTTAAGAATCAAAGAATCAGGAATAAATTGGTTAACGCAAATGAATAAATTGTGATAACATTAGAGCTTGCCCAGATTTTGCAATCTTTGAATATTTGTTGGTATTTCTGAACGAGTACTTGTATTTATTGTAATAATTGTTTTTTTTTTTAGTAGTAGGTAGTTGTATGTTGAAGAAGCTGTGATTGTAGCCACTCATTCAAATACAGCTTTTATGAGTCATGCAGACCAAGTTAAAATTATCATTTGTCACAGTTAGGATTTTAGTTAGCGTCAGTAGAAATTAGATTTCAGTGTAGGCTCCTCTTCTGTTGGCAGAGCTCACCCAACAACCAGTTTTGAGGCTCTGAGCTCCCGGTTTGGGTGTCATCCTCACCAAAAATATAACTTACGATATTTTTATATGTCTGTATATACAGTCGTCCCTCGCCACTTCGCGCTTCGACTTTCGCGGCTTCACTCTATCGCGTTTTTTTCAAATATATTCAT
>JBBPCZ010145477.1:0-5000 GCA_037974445.1 Brycinus macrolepidotus | reverse complement strand
TCTGCTTTTCCGCAGGTGACCCATTTACCTCCCTGGAACCTCCAGTGATTCGGGTCGGCCAGAACAATCTCAACATAAACATTATAATGAGCAGCAAGATTCAATCCAGCAACACTGAAACTCAGGAACGGAAACATCCTCCTACAGAGAGAGAGAGAGAGAGAGAGAGAGAGAGAGAGAGAAAGAGAAAGAGAAGGAGAGAGAGTGTATGAAAGTGTATGAAACACTTATAATGATTTATTAATAATAATAATAATAATAATAAGCTTATTAATAATAACATATTATTTAACTTATAATAATAATAATAAGTATAAACTGAGTATAAACACTGAGCAGCAGGTTGGGCTGTGGTGCGGAGGAGAAAACTACGCCCTCTGCTGGCTGAACTCAGAACACGTTGACTCTCCATTCATAAATCCACATAAGCCTCAATTCCGGCTGCTTCTGCTTTCACTATTTCATCGTTTATATTTACATTTACATTTACGTTTACAGCATTTAACAAACGCTCTTATCCAGAGAGACATTCATGAGTGCTTTGTGCTTTACAGTCCACAAGAAAACACACCTTCACACCAGTAAACCCAGACTTACAATTAAGAGCTTTAAATAGACTAAGATTCTACCAGAGATGGAGTTAATCTTCCATCAGGACCTTCTCAGATCACACAGAGAAGAACCACCAGATCCCTCTTAGATCACACAGAGAGGAACCACCAGATCCCTCTCAGATCACACAGAGAGGAACCACCATAACCCTCTTAGATCACAAAGAGGGGAACCACCAGGACCTCCTCAGATCACAGAGAAGAACCACCAGGACCCTCTCAGATCACCCAGAGAGGAACCACCAGGACCTTCTCAAATCACACAGAGAAGAACCACCAGATCCCTCTTAGATCACACAGAGAGGAACCACCAGATCCCTCTCAGATCACACAGAGGGGAACCACCAGGACCTCCTCAGATCACAGAGAAGAACCTCCAGGACCCTCTCAGATCACCCAGAGAGGAACCACCAGGACCTTCTCAAATCACACAGAGAGGAACCACCAGAACCCTCTCAGATCACACAGAGAGGAACCACCAGGACCTTCTCAAATCACACAGAGAGGAACCACCAGAACCCTCTCAGATCACACAGAGAGGAACAGAGGGTCTCAGCATTTCTGGCGGTCAGGAGATGTTCGGTCTAGTACCATTCCAGCACGGTTCCAAAGCTGAGAAAAGTCTTGATGCAGGCCTTGGACCTTTGAGAAGAGGTGGGTGGAGTCAGGCTGTAATAGATGCTCTAAGAGGGCGGAGTTAGGACCTGTGGTGTGATCAGAGCTGATCAGAAGGAGCTGGGCCAGTTTTGGGTTTGTAGAGTTTTAAATCTAATGGAGAACCACAGGAACCCAGTGTAGCTGTGAAGGTTCATCACAATCACAACAACCTGGATGAGTGACCAGAACTGACACCCAGAATTTATTCAGATCACTTCTGAACCTCCTGAGCTTCACCCTCAGGCTCCTCAGCTCCTAAGCACCTCACTGCACCTTCACTGAGATTTAAAGGGCCCCTTTCACAGAAAACTGACCTGTTTGAAATAAGAGTGTGATGTAGTGTATAAATCACTCACACCCTTCACATGGCTCCATATAGGGAATCGGCCCATTTCAAATTCACTGCTTTTGTGATGTCACTAAAACCAATGGATTTTCATATCCTTCTCACTCTTTGAACCCTACCACTTTTTAACTGAGGACAGCCAATCAGAACAGAGCTCAATTACATATATCAGTCTTAAAGGTACAGTAACGGAAACAGTGATTAATTCTAGGGGCGAAGAGAGGCTGGAAAAAAGAGTGGAAGGGAATCAGTACTGATTTTGGTCCATAAAACAACATGCATTTTACAAATGGAGAAAAATGAAGGGTATCGGCTCTTTAATATTTATCCCTCTTTCATGCTCGCACACATTTACAGTCACTCTATAACTGTGTGTGTGTGTGTGTGTGTAGTGTGTGTGTGTAAATGAGTGTGCATATAGTGTGTGTGTGTGTGTGTGTATGTGTATGTTTGCGTGTGTATGGGTGTTTGTGTGAGTGTGTAATATATGTGCTTGTATAGTGTGTGTGTGTCTGTGTGTGGATGAGTTTGTGTATATATATGTGTGTGTATAGTGAGTGTGTGTATGTATATGAGTGTGTGTATAGTATGCGTGTGTGTGTGTATAGGTGCTTGTGTGTGTGTGTGTGTATGTATGTGTGTATGTATAGTGTTTGTGTATATGTGTGTGTGTGTGTGTGTCTGTGTCTGTGTGTGTGTTACCTGCCCTGTTTGGTGATGATCATTTCAGTCTGGTGTCTGTGGAATTTTAGCCACAGTGCTCTGTTACAGAGGTAAACCTGAGCGCGGCCCCTGGGGGCCCCAGGCCCCTCATACTGGGGGTACATGCTGCTGAGCTGGAGCCGGACAGAGGAGGGGAAGGTGGGTGCGGGTCCGGAGAGGGGGGCCAGGGAGGGGCTGTAGTGGACAGATGCTGCAGTGTACCGTGACCCCTCTGACCCCTCGGGCCCGTCAGCCCCTCCGGGGCCCCCAGCGTAGGGCAGGAAGGAGCGCAGGCCGTCGGAGGGCTGGACGCAGGGGCCGGGCAGGAAGGGGGCACTGTAGGGATCACCCAGCTCCCCCTCACTCCTCAGAGGAGAGGATTTCCTCTGAACCGCCAGCAGGGCGGCGCTCTCTCCCTCCCCAGACATCACAGCTCTTACAGTCTCTGATACTGAACCTCTGATACACTGGACCTGCAGGATCAGCCAATCAGCTCACAGCATCACTGCAGCACACAAAAAAAACCAATCAATAACCACTAATCACTGCATCAATAGTCAATACTTTCTATAATGATCAATATCAGTAAATAAACACAATAATAATCAGCTGTGCCGTAGCTATAATTAGTTCTGTTGTAGTAATAACAATAATAGTAAGAATTATTATTGTTGTTGTTGTGGTTATTATTGTTGTTGTTGATTTTATACATTTTTAAATGGCAAATCATATTTTCTCTTCATTAAAAAACTTAAAACTAAAATGTTGTTTCAGCAACAATAATAATAATAGTAATAATAATGTTTATTTGGCTAAATATTGTATGTAGAAATATAAAATACAAAACTGTGACTCAAAGAGCGCGAGCGAACTCTCTCTCTCTCTCTCTCTCTCACACACACACACACACACACACACACACACACACTCTCCCTCTCACACACACACGCGCGCGCGGAAAGGCGCTGGATTCTGAAGGTCCTGCTGGTTTGATGTTTTGATTAAAGGAGAATTTTTGATTGACACACCAGAACGCTGACATGTTAGAGAGCAGCGCGAGCACAACGAGTTTCAGCACGAGCTCTGACATCACACCGAGACTTTAATAAAACACCGCGCGCCACCGCGACCCGCTACATCCCTTCTAACTTCATATTTCATATTTAATGTTTGTTTTTTCGTGTTTCATATTTCATATTACAAATTTAATATGTATTAATTAAATTATTATTTAAATGATTCACTTTTTTCTACAGCTCCTCATCTGTTTGTTTACTAATGAAATACACAATAAACACAACAAATAAACAACAAACTGGGAGGGTTTGTAAATTAGTAAATTAACAAGTAAATAAAAAGAGTAAATAAATAAGATAAATAAACGGAGTAAAAAAGAGATAAAATAAACCAAATAAAGCGGGTAAATAAACAGGCAATGAGTAAATAAGTATAGTAAATAAACTTAGTAAATAAACAAGACAAACAAATAAAAAATAAACAAGTAAATGAAGTTAAATAAACACAGTAAATAAACAAGATAAATAAACACAGCGAATAAAAGGGTAAGTAAACAAGATAAATAAACAGTAAATAAACAAGGTGAACAGAACAGATAAACAGTAAACAAGGAGCATAAATACAGTAAGTAAACAGGCAAATAAACAGGTAAATAAACAGAATAAATAAACAGGTAAATAAACAGAGTAAACATATTAATTATCTGTGTGATGTTTACAGTAAATGTTTATGATTAAAGCTTGGCTCATAAACAGCAAAACTCTGATTAATCTTTTTTAAATCTTTAATTACAGTTTAAATCTGTATGAAATAAAATATCAATAAATACTAATCATAAAAATCATCATCATAATAATAACAGTAATAACACTTAAGATAAAACACAGCACGCTCTCTTTCTGAAACACATACACACACAAATGCACAAACACACACACTGCATCACCATCTGCATACTACACTTCAGTGCATATTTACATTCTTGTCACTAATAATAATAATAATAACAATAATTATAATAATTATTATTATTATTAAATTTAAATAAAGTGATTAAAAATTGAGTGTTCATGTATTTATTCACTCATTCATTTGCTATTTTAACAGATAAAAATGACAGATTACTGATCATTACCCATCATTAATATTTATATTTATATTTATCTTCTAATATGAACATTTTTATTTACTGATGTTTAAAAATTAGTCCTGAAGATGTCATGTACCTAAAACTGCACTCTGAGCAAAAAGGTCCCATCCAGCACCTAAACTGGTTGACCCATCACACCAGTGGAACCCTTAATGAAGCTGTTGTTTTAGAAGGTTCTTTAAAGAACCACCACAGAACAGAACCAGTTCAGCATTCCGAGAGTTGTTCATGGCTGCCAGAGAACCTTTTCAGAACCCTGTTTAAAGAGTGTGACAGAACCCTTTTATCAAACTTTTAAAATGGTTCTTCTCACTGCTCAAGGGTTCTTCAGTGGTTCTTTTATGGGTTGGTTCCAAAGAACCCTTTGTAGGACCTTAATTCTTGAAAGAGTTAAAGCTCACACACTTCCACAGTCAGAGCACACACACACACACCCAGCTCTCTCTCTCTCTCTCTCTCACATACACACACACACACACACACACACACACACACACACACACACACACACACACAC